>QNTS01000141.1:604477-685456 GCA_003317085.1 Hucho hucho
ACGTGCTGGGCTCTCGATGCGCACAGGGGACCTGATGCGTGGAGCAGGAACAGGACGTGCCGGGCTCTCGATGCGCACAGGGGACCTGATGCGTGGAGCAGGAACAGGACGTGCCGGGCCCTCGATGCGCACAGTGGACCTGATGCGTGGAGCAGGAACAGGACGTGCTGGGCCCTCGATGCGCACAGGGGACCTGATGCGTGGAGCAGGAACAGGACGTGCCGGGCTCTCGATGCACACAGGGGACCTGATGCGTGGAGCAGGAACAGGACGTGCCGGGCTCTCGATGCGCACAGGGGACCTGATGCGTGGAGCAGGAACAGGACGTACTGGGCTGTGAAGACGCACCAGAGACACAGTGCGCAGAGCCGGTGCAGGATATCCTGGTCCAAGGAGGCGCACTGGAGACCAGGAGCGCTGAGCCGGCACCCTCCTTCCAGGCTGGTCGCTCACCCTAGCCTGACAGATGCGGGGAGCTGGAATGTCGCGCACCGGGCTGTGAGTGCGCACTGGCGACAGTGCGCAGAGCCGGCGCAGGATATCCTGGTCCGAGGAGGCGCACCGGAGACCAAGAGCGCTGAGCCAGCACCCTCCTTCCAGGCTGCAAGCTCACCCTAGCCCGACAGATGCGGGGAGCTGGAATATTGCGCACCGGGCTGTGAACGCGCACTGGAGACACCGTGTGCTTCACCGCATAACACGGTGCCTTACCAGTACAACGCTCACTCCGGTAAGCACGGGGAGTTGGCTCAGGTCTCCAACCTGGCTCAACCAAACTCCCCGTGTGCCCCCAAAACATTTTTTTGGGGGGCTGCCTCTCGGACTTCCTAGCTCGGTATTTCTCCTCATAGAAGCGCTGCTCTGCCTTAGCTGCTTCCAGCTCCTCCTTTGGATGGCGATACTCCCCAGCCTGGCTCCCTTTCCATCCAGGATCTCCTCCCATGTCCAGAATTCCTGATGACCCCGCTGCTTGGTCCTATTATGGTGGGTTATTCTGTCATGATCTTTGAAAGGAGCGGACCAAGATGTAGCGAGGGTTCCAGTATACATCTTTTAATTAAGTAGTGCAACTGGCAAAAACAACAAACAAAGACCGTAACGCAGGTGTGGCTCAACACAGACACAAATACAAACATTCAATAACCCACAAAACAGGTGGGAAAAGGGAACCAACTTAAATAGGATTCCCAATTAGAGGCAACGACAACCAGCTGCCTCTAATTGGGAACCAACTCAAAACGAACATAGAGTTCCCTAGAAAACTCAAGTCACGCCCTGACCCAACATACCATAGAGAAACCTAGAGGGCTCTCTATGGCCAGGGCGTGACAGCTACGCTGTCCTTGCGAACCACATCGCATATCATTACAGCAGTATGTACCGGTATGTTAGCTAGCTACCTAACGTTAGTAGATATGCATCAAACTTGCCAGTAAATTAACTATAGGCTATCTATAGCTACCCAACGTTTATTGACTTGATTATTCTCATCATTCTTAGCTTAGCTAAATGGTATAGTCGTTGTGCTTTCTCAATGAACATTCAGGTGGTTTTGGAAATTCGCTCTGGCTATCTATAGGCTGGACAATAGAACGAGTCAAACCGGCTTAAGAACGTTGGCTAAACTGGAACACTAGTGTGAGCCCAGAGCACATTAATGGAATCAAACTTTTTTATTTACATTTTTTGTTTTACATTTTTTTTACAAATATCAACAAACAAAAGAGGAATAGTCACATGCAAACAAGCATACATACAAACTATTTACATTGCCAGGAATCCTAAACAAACAAATCATATTCATTAATAATACAAGTTTTGATTGCCTTTTTGTTTTTCATTTTAGTTAAAGTAGTGCCATATTGTTTACTTCATTTATAAAGTGAAAAAAGTAAAGTTTTGAATTAGACCATTTGCATTTGTGAATATGAAATTTACCTAGTATTATTAGCAGTTCAAATAAATATTCTACATCTTTATCTATGTCAGAATTTCTGAAATGTAAACTTTTTCTGGTCTAGCGATATATGACAAACGAGCTTGCAGCCCAGACTTACATAATTACAAAGAGGAGATTCTCCTGATTTAAAATGGTGCCCGTTTAACAGTTTTGCTTCCATCCCTCTCCTCGCCCCGAACCAGGGACCCTCTGCACACATAGACAACAGCCACCCTCGAAGTATCATTACCCATCGCTCCACAAAAACTACTTCCAGGTCTCAGAGTGAGTGACGTCACCGATTGAAATGCGCGCATCCCACTAACTAGCTATCCATTTCACACCGGTTACACCCGACTTTAATTTTTTTTTTTTATATACGCATTGCGAGATATTTGGCGAAATAGACAGACATGCCTATATTTCCCCATAGGAAAGAATGGGAAGACCGCAGAGTTCAAATGTTATTTTTGTTGTTTACATTTTGTTGTTTACATTTTAACTATAAAACAACGTGAGCACGTCTCATTGCCAACAATAGCGAAGCAGGCATTGTGACGTTGAACAATAAGCTGGAAATAGAATGTTCGGAAGGCGAGTTGGTGCCACGGTGCTCAATATAACTAATAGGAGCTGGCAGGGTGAAAAATGCACTAAAATAAGGCCTGTTTTTTCACGGTTACTTCAAAACGACCGCATTCAGCTGGGAAATATGGTCATATTATGAAACTGGGCTCCACGGCGGATGTAGAAAGTAAACATCCGCACCTCGATGGTGTCAACTGTGCTTATGTCTGCGTAATGAAAAAGTTGGGTAAAAATAAAAACTTCTGACTATTTCTGGTCTAGCGATCAATGAGCGAGTGACATCACCGATTGAAACGCTATAATATTAAGCAAATTAATTAATCCAAATTTCTTAAAATGTAGACTAGTTGAGTATCTGGAGCATCAGCATTTGTGGGTTCGATTACAGGCTCAAAATGGCTAGAAACAAATAATATTCTTCTGACTCTTCAGATTATTCTTGTTCTGAGAAATTAAGGCTATTCCATGCGAGAAATCGCCAAGAAACTGAAGATCTCGTACAACTCTGTGTACTACTCCCTTCACAGAACAGCGTAAACTGGCCCTAACAAGAATAGAAAGAGTGGGAGGCCCCGGTGCACAACTGAGCAAGAGGACAAGTACATTAGTTTTTAGTTTGAGAAACAGACCCCTCACAGAAGTCCTCAATTGGCAGCTTCATTAAATAGTACCCGCAAAACACCAGTCTCAACATCAACAATGAAGAGGTGACTCCAGGATGCTGGCCTTCTAGACAGAAAAAGACATATCTCATGTCACTCTGCATATTTTGAAAATGACTTGTAAGTAAGCATTTCTCTGTTAGTCTATACCTGTTGTTTACGAAGCATGTTACAAGTACATTTTGATTTGTTTCTAACATAAAAGTATGATATGACAAAGACTTCAAAGACTTCTATTTCATGAGTTGGATGATTATGCAAATACTCTGAATGTAGACTATTCAAAGTTTGCAGAAACACAGATTTTAGTGTACTTGTTTCTACTGAAACTAGTTAGTTTAGTAAGCAGCTGATTTGTCATACATTTCATCCTAGTGCTTGAGAAGTGAACAGGAGGGAGCTGTGCTGACTAATCATAAATGTCCTTTTAACAAAAAAAATCCTGTTGAAATGTGAGATGATTCAGTAAGTGGGGGGTCTGACATATTTGGTTAAGTTTCTGTGGGAAGTAACCAAGGAGAGCACATTTTTCAGTTTTGGAGATTTAAAATAGAAAGCTTCCATTCCCACTGAAAGGTGACTTCCGACCTGTGTGGCTCAGAACACTTTTAAGTAATCTGATTTGATTACTTCTTAACAACACTTTCAACAAGGCAGGTCCTACAGGCCCTATTTTTGCCACACCTGGACTACTGTCAGGTACCACAAAGAGGGACAATTGGCTCAGAACAGGGCAGCACGGCTGGCCCTTAAATGTACACAGAGAGCTAACATAAAACATATGCATGACAGTCTGTCATGGCTCAATGTGGAGGAGAGATTGACTTCATCACTACTTGTTTTTGTAAGAAGTCTTGACAAGCTGAATGCACCAAGGTGTCTGTTTAGACTACTAGCACACAGCTCAGACACCCATGCATATACCACAAGACATGCCACGAGTGGTCTCTTCACAATCCAAAACAGACTATGGGAGGCGCATAGTTCTATATAGAGCCATAACTACATCGAACTCAATTCCACATCAGATAACTGATGCAAGCAGTAGAATCAGATTTAAAAAAACAGATAAAAATACACCTTATGGAACAGCGGGGACTGTGAAGAGACACACACACAGGTACAGACACGCATATGCACACAAACGCTAGCACACGCAGTGGTGTAAAGTACTTAAGTAAAAATACTTTAAAGTACTACTAAGTTGTTTTTTGGGGGTATCTGTACTTTACTTTACTATTTAGATTTTTGACAACTTTTACTTTTACTTCACCACATTCCTAAAGAATATAATGTACTTTTTACTCCATACATTTTATCTGACACCCAAAAGTACTTGTGCTTCGCACAACAGGAAATTGGTTAAATTCATGCACTTATCAAGAGAAAGTGGCCTCTGATCTGGCAGACTCACTAAACACACATGCTTTGTTTGTGTTGGACTATGCACCTGGCTAAAAAAAACAAGAAAATAGTGCAGTCTGGTTTGCATTATGTAGGTCATTTGAAATTATTAATACTTTTACTTTTGATACTAAATTAAATTATATTTAAAACCAGATACTTGTAGACTTTTACTCCGGTAGTATTTTACTGGGTGACATTCACTTTTACCCTGAGTAATTTTCTATTAAGGTATTTTACTTTTACTCAAGTATGACAATTGGGTACTTTATTCACCACTGCACACAAGTGCATTGTCATATTGTTGAATGGTGGTATTATACATTTTGTATTGTAGATATGTAGTGGTATAATAATGTTTTATATTATGTACTCTTTTATGTTTTGTTTTGTGTGATGTAAATGCCTTAATGTGTTTGGACCCCAGGAAGGCAGCAGCTAATGGGGATCCCTAATACATACAAATACAAACACAAATTACTGTTACTTATTTTGTGTAATTGGATTACGTAATCTAAATAACATGTAATCCAAGTTACATGTTATCATCTCTTACTACCCAACCCTTTGCCAAGATATGTTGATTCTCTAACCTTAACCTTAGATGCAAAGTGACTAAACATGGTCAAAATCTGCAGTAGGATCACAGGGGTGCCACAATTAGTCCTCGCTGAGCTATACAAGTAGCACGTCAGCCACAAGGCTTCCTCTCTTTTGGCTTATCAATCGTACCCTCAGTACTTTGAGTTTGAACTGTTAGCTTTGTCTTTCGGGAGCCGGTACAGAGTACCCATGCTTAAGACTGCTAAAACCCAAGCATCTTTGATCCCCAAAGCAATAGCTGCAGTGAATGCTAAAGTGTGATTAACCTTGCTTGATTGACTTTTGGCCTTTGTACATTTTGCACTTATCGTAAGTGGTGGAAAAAGTTCTGAATTGTCAAAGTAAAGATACCTTAATAGAAAATGACTCAAGTGAAAGTAACCCTGTAAAGTACAACTTAACTAAAATTCTAAAAGTATTTAGTTTTAAATATACTTAAGTATGAAAAGTAAAAGTATAAATAATTTCTAATTCCTTATATAAAGCAAATCTTTTTAATTGATGGATATCCAGGGGCATACTCCAACACTCAGACATAGTTTACAAGCAAATCATTTGTGTTTTGTGAGTCTGTTAGTCCGCCAGATCAGAGGCAATAGGGATTACCAGGGATGTTCTCTTGATTAGTGCGTGAATTGCACAATTTTCCTGTCCTGCTGAGCATTAAAAATATAACAAGTACTTTTGGGTGTCAGGAAAAATGTATGGAGTAAAAAGTACATACTTTTCTTTAGGAATGTAGTGAAGTAAAAATAAAAGTTGTCAAAAATGTAAATAGTAAAGTACAGATACCCCAAAAACAACTTAAGTACTTTACACCACTGCTTATCGTACTTGCACTTTTCCAATGTTGTAGCATTATAAATCCAATCAAATCAAATCAAATTTTATTTGTCACATACACATGGTTACCAGATGTTAATGTGAGTGTAGCGAAATGCTTGTGCTTCTAGTTCCGACCATGCAGTAGTATCTAACAAGTAATCTAACAAATTCACAACAACTACCTTATACACACAAGAGTAAAGGGATGAATACGAGTATGTACATATAAATATATGGATGAGCGATGGCTGACCGACATAGGCAAGATGCAGTAGATGGTATGGAGTACAGTATATACATATGAGATGAGTAATGTAGGATATGTAAACATTATATAAATGGCATCGTTTAAAGTTGCTAGTGATACATTTATTTCATCCAATTATAATTATTAAAGTGGCTAGAGATTTGGGTCGATGGCCGAACGGCATAGGCAAGATTCAGTAGATGGTTTAGAGTACAGTGTATACATTTGAAATGAGTAATGTCGGATATGTAAACATTATATACAAAATTGTTTAAAGTGGCTAGTGATACATTTGTTACATCCAATTCCTATTTTTAAGTGGCTAGAGATTTAAGTCTATGTTGGCAGCAGCCACTCAATGTTAGTGATGGCTGTTTAACAGTCTGATGGCCTTGAGGTAGAAGCTGTTTTTCAGTCTCTCGGTCCCAGCTTTGATGCACCTGTACTGTGAAGTCAATTAACATACATGTGTTGACCTACTGATCTGTATACAGCATGTGGGAGCCAAGTTAGCCAAACCATTCAGAAAAGTATGGAGGGAAAATCCCGGCCAATGTTACAGCATCAGTGGGCAGCACACACACACACACACACACACACACACACACACACACACACACACACACTGGCTTAGCCTCTGCTCCTAAAAGCTGTTATACCATTCGCCAAGAATAACCAACCAGACCAGGCTAGCCCAGGCCAGACCAGGGCCAGTCAGACAGGGTCACATTGGGCTTTCCTACCATCACCCTCAGCCACAGCTTTGGAAAATCTGGAACGCTTGGATTTTACAACTGAGCCAGTCAATGTTGCCTCGCATCATGCACACAATTAATCAACTTAAACTGAAGGAGATTTGGAAGGGAGTGACTGCAAGCCAAAGCTGAATTACTGTATGAGTGTTTCTTTGGAAGGGTTTGTGTAGGTTCTTCGGTCATGGGGTTGTGTAATAATGATGATAATGAGATGAGGAGGATCGATGACCATGACTGTGATGATGATTGTAGTGATGACGACGGTCATGATAAAAGCGAGACACCTTGATGAGACCGCGCTTCCTGCCTGCCTCCAGACTTTCTCTCTTGACCACCTCCCTCAGATGACAGGCATGAACCTTCTAATGACTGTCCATCTCATGATGTTGTGATGTTGTTTTTCTAAATTCCGTGTATTTTTTTGTGCTTTGAAGCGCTTTGAGATTCTTTGAAAAGCGCTGTATAAATTGAATAGATGATGATGATGATGATGATGATGATGATGATGTGGTGGTGGTGTGTTTTACCTGCAGATCCAGGCTGGAGAGAAGGAGTACGGCCCGTTCTGTGGTGACCGGCCACCAGGCAGGATCCAGACAGAGAGCAACAAGGTCCAGGTGTTCTTCCACAGTGATAACTCTGGAGAGAACATCGGCTGGAGGCTCTCCTACACCTCTTCAGGTCAGCCACACTCTAAATATTCATATGTCATTGTGTCCACTTTTCCAAAAATGCAACTTTTTTTATCTCTGTTGAATGTCTTCATTTGTGTGAAGGAAGAAAGGGAAACATTAGTTGCGTCCCAAGTTAAACCCTAATCACTATTTAGTGCTCTATTTTTGACCAGGGCCCGTGACTTCTACCAACCAACCAGCAGCCCATACTTTATTTTTTATGTAAATCTAAAAGGGTTGGGATAGGCATTACGTCCATTCGGTACACTCTTTTTGCTAACTCAACCCATAGAGGGTTTTTCGGCTTGTCCCCATAGGGCAAGGCTGCCCAATTCCGATTCTGGAGGGCCGAAACACTTCTGGTTTTCATCCTCTCCTTCTAATCAGGGACTGATTCAGACCTGGGACACCAGGTGAGTGCAATTAACTACCAGGTAGAAACAAAAACCAGAAGTATTTTTCAACTCTCCAGGACCAGAATTGGGCAGCCCTGCCATAGGGGAACCCTTTATCGTTCTAGCCTAGATAGAACACTCTGTGTTGTCTAAAATTCAGGTAACTTTCACAAAATTACCTGGTTTTCCAGAACATTCCTGGAATACCAGAGAGAATAAGCACAAAATACCACTTCACTGATAGTTTTGGTCCAGCCACCCCAACAAAACATGTGAAAATGAACACACACACAATACAAGTAGAATACAACAACGGAAATGATAAAACTGTAATATCTTAAATAATAAATGAATTAATTAAGTCAGTTGTAAGCCCAACATTTTTTTTCCTGCTCTAATTATCTAGCCTGTATCCTGTTTGTTTTCAGGAAGGAGTCAGTGTCCCGTCCCTGTAAAGCCCCTCTATGGCCAGCTGGATCCAGTCCAGATCCAGTACTCCTTCAAAAACCACGTCCTGGTATCCTGTGACCCAGGATACAGACTGATAAGGGTGAGACTGACAGACAGGTTGGGAACATACACTCTTGTTAAAGTCTTATTCTCCACTGTAACAATACGCTTTATTTATATGAAGGGATGACCATCTGGCAACCTCCCAGTCAACATGGTGAGAAAAACTATACTCTTAAAGATGTCAATCTGCACGTTTGACAGTACCAGTCAAAAGTTTGGACACTCATTCAAGGGTCTTTCTTTATTTTTACTATTTTCTACATTATAGAATAATAGTGAATTCATCAAAACTATGAAATAACACATGGAATCAAGTAGTAACCAAAAAAGTGTAAAACAAATCAAAATATATTTTATATTTGAGATTCTTCAAAGTAGCCACCCTTTGCCTTGATGACAGCTTTGCACACTCTTGGCATTCTCTCAACCAGCTTCACCTGGAATGCTTTTCCAACAGTCTTGAAAAAGTTCCCACATGCTGAGCACTTGTTGGCTGCTTTTCCTTCACTCTGTGGTCCAACTCATCCCAAACCATCTCAGGATAATAAAATAGCATGATCAACAGTATCAAAAACTCTTCACAGGTTCACAAACAAAGAAATACATTTGATTTTAGTGTCTAAAGCATTGACAAGATCACTAACAACTAAAGTGGTTGCTGTCATAGTGGTATGCTAAGGTCTAAAACCTGATTGGTTTACATTCAAAATACATTTCTCAGATAAGAAAGAGCAAGGATTCAAGAATATTAGCTAGACAAATTAAATCAAATTTTATTGGTCACATACACATGGTTAGCAGATGTTAATGTGAGTGTAGCGAAATGCTTGTGCTTCTAGTTCCGACCATGCAGTAATAAGTAATTTAACAATTCCACAACAACTACCTAATACACACATCTAAAGGGATGGAATAAGATATATAAATATATGGATGAGTGATGACCGAGTGTCATAGGCAAGATGCAATAGATTTTATAAAATACAGTATACATATGAGATGAGAAATGTAAGATATGTAAACCTTATTAAAGTGACTAGTGATCAATTTATTAAAGTGGCCAGTGATTTAGAGTCTGTATATAGGCTGCAGCCTGTCTGTGTTAGTGATGGCTGTTTTACAGTCTGATGGCCTTGAGATAGAAGCTGTTTTTCAGTCTCTCGGTCCCAGCTTTTGTACACCTGTACTGACCTCGCCTTATGGATGATAGTGGGGTGAACAGGCAGTGGCTCGGGTGGTTGTTGTCCTTGATGATCGTTTTGGCCTTCCTGTGACATCGGGTGGTGTAGGTGTCCTGGAGGGCAGGAAGTTTGACCCCGGTGACGCGTTGTGCAGTCCTCACTACCCTCTGGAGAGCCTTACGGTTGTGGGTGGAGCAGTTGCCATACCAGGCGGTGATACAGCCCGACAGGATGCTCTCGATTGTGCACCTGTAGAAGTTTGTGAGTGACTTTGGTGACAAGCCAAATTTCTTCAGCCTCCTGAGGTTAAAGAGGCGCTGTTGCGCCTTCTTCACCACACTCACTGTCTGTGTGGGTGGACCATTTCAGTTTGTCCGTGATGTGTAAGCCGAAGAACTTAACTTTCCACCTTCTCCACTGCTGTCCCGTCGATGTGGATAGGGGAGTGCTCCCTCTGCTCTTTCCTGAAGTCCACAATCATCTCCTTTGTTTTGTTGACATTGAGTGAGGTTATTTTCCTGACACCACACTCCGAGGGCCCTCACCTCCTCCCTGTAGGCCGTCTCGTCGTTGTTGGTAATCAAGCCTACCACTGTTGTGTCGTCAGCAAACTTGAAGATTGAGTTGGAGGCGTGTTTGGCCACACAGCCATGGGTGAATAGGGAGTACAGGAGAGGGCTGAGAACGCACCCTTGTGGGGCCCCAGTGTTGAGGATCAGTGGGGTGGAGATATTGTTTCCTATCCTCACCTCCTGGGGCCGGCCCGTCAGGAAGTCCAGGACCCAGTTGCACAGGGCGGGGTCGAGACTTAGGTTCTCGAGCTTAATGACGAGTTTGGAGGGTATTATGGTGTTAAATGCTGAGCTGTAGTCGATGAACAGCATTCTTACATAGGTATTCCTCTTGTCCAGATGGGTTAGGGCAGTGTGCAGTGTGATTGCGATTGCGTCGTCTGTGGGCCTATTGGGACGGTAAGCAAATTGGAGTGGGTCTAAGGTGTCTGGTAGGATGATCCTTGATTAGTCTCTCAAAGCACTTCATGATGACGTAAGTGAGTGCTACGGGGCGATAGTCATTTAGCTCAGTTACCTTAGCTTTCTTGGGAACAGGAACAATGGTGGCCCTCTTGAAGCATGTGGGAACAGCAGACTGGGATAAGGATTGATTAAATATGTCCGTAAAAACACCAGCCAGCTGGTCTGCGCATGCTATGAGGACACGGCCAGGGATGCCGTCTGGGCCGGCAGCCTTGCGAGGGTTAACACGCTTAAATGTTTTACTCACGTTGGCTGCGGTGAAGGTGAGCCCGCAGGTTTTGGTAGTGTGCCGTGTCGGTGGCACTGTATTGTCCTCAAAGCGAGCAAATAAGTTGTTTAGTTTGTCTGGGAGCAGGACATCGTGGTCCGCGACGGGGCTGGTTTTCTTTTTGTAATCCGTGATTGACTGTAGACCCTACCACATTCCTCTCGTGTCTGAGCAGTTGAATTGTGACTACTTTGTCTCTATACCGACACTTAGCTTGTTTGATTGCCTTGCGGAGGGAATAGCTACACTGTTTGTACTCAGTCATGTTTCCGGTCGCCTTACCCTGGTTAAAAGCAGTGGTTCGCGCTTTCAGTTTTGCGCGAATTCTGCCATCAATCCACGGTTTCTGGTTGGGGAAGGTTTTAATAGTTGCTATGGGTACAACATCACCGATGCACTTGCTAATAAACTCGCTCACCGAATCAGCGTATACATCAATGTTGTTGTCTGATGCTGTCCGGAACATATCCCAGTCCACATGCTCGAAGCAATCTTGAAGCGTGGAATCAGATTGGTCGGACCAGTGTTGAACAGACCTGAGAACAGGCGTTTCCTGTTTTAGTTTCTGTCTGTAGGCTGGGAGCAACAAAATGGAGTCATGGTCAGACTTTCCAAAAGGAGGGCGGATAATGGCTTTGTATGCGTCGCGGAAGTTAGAATAACAATGATTCAGCATTTTCCTGGCCCGGGTCGCACATTCGATATGCTGATAAAATTTAGGGAGCCTTGTTTTCAGATTAGCCTTGTTAAAATCCCCAGCCACAATACATGCAGCCTCAGGATATGTGGTTTCCAGTTTACATAGAGTCCAATGAATTTCTTTCAGTGCCGTCGATGTGTCAGCTTGGGGGGGATATACACGGATGTGATTATAATAAAAGAGTATTCTCTTGGTAGATAATGCGGACGGCATTTGATTGTAAGGAATTCTAGGTCAGGTGAACAAAAGAACTTGAGTTCCTGTATGATGTTATGATCACACCACGACTCGTTAATCATAAGGCACACACCCCCGCCCTTCTTCTTACTAGAGAGATGTTTGTTTCTGTCGGCGCGATGCGTGGAGAAACCAGGTGGCTGCACCGACTCTGATAACGTGTCCTGAGTGAGCCATGTTTCCGTGAAGCAAAGAACGTTGCAGTCGCTGATGTCTCTCTGGAAGGCAATCCTTGCTCTGATTTCGTCTACCTTATTGTCCAGAGACTGGACATTGGCAAGTAGTATACTCGGGAGTGGTGCGCGATGTGCCCGTCTACGTAGCCTGACCAGAAGACCGCCCTGTCTACCCCTTCTGCGCCGCCGTTGTTTTGGGTCGCCGGCTGGGATCCAGTCTATTGTCCTGGTTAGTGGACCAAACAGAGGATCCGCTTCGGGAAAGTCGTATTCCTGGTCGTAATGTTGGTAAGTTGACGTTGCTCTTATATCCAATAATTCCTCCCGGCTGTATGTAATAAAACTTAAGATTTCCCGGGGTAACAATTTAAGAAGTAATCCATAAAAAAACAAAATACTGCATAGCTTCCTAAGAACGTGAAGCGAGGCTGCCATCTCTGTCGGCGCCGGTGTGATAGCAAAACATTCAAAGGCGATTATCTCAAAAGTTAGTTTACAAGGTGATCAACTTTCAAAGCAGAATTTCTTTCCCATTGTTCCTCAAATTCAGTGTATGTTTTACCATTTTGTAGCTCTGAGTCTCTACTTTTATCCAATGTCAAAAACACCACTTCACATTTTGCTACATAAGACTGAATCCAGGTGGTGTGTCACAAATCAGAAAGGCTAATTCTGATTATTATGTAACCGCTCTTTCGGATTGTAGTGGGAACCCAGCTAAATTCTGGAAAACTGTTAAATCCCTGAAGGGATTGACTTCCTCCTCTCTGCCACAACAAATTAATTCAGACACTGGTCTCATTACGGGAAAAAATGCCATCATTGATGCATTTAATCACCATTTTATTTCAGCTGGCTATCTCTTTGAAAGAACTTCTAAGCCTATTCACAATGATATTGGGCTGGATGCTGATAGCGGAAACCTGCTGAAAGATCAGAGAAATCATAGTCAAAGCTTTTCTTTAAGACTATTGTTATGGAAATTCTACGTAGGGACATTCAAAGTCAATCTTAAATGAATCATTCTTTATTATCAGCATGCTGGAGAGGTTCCAACCAACTCAATGCATCAAGTACACATGTCGATCAGTAGCAATTCCCGGGGCAGACAAGTTATATTTCCAGGATTTACCTTATTCATCATTCATAATTAATTAATCATTAACGTTTGCTTCATTCATGTGACCGACCAATACAGGGTCATGCATGTGACAGACCAATATCTCACAAGGCTTCTTCTCTCTAAGCTGAGACCTTGAAACTGAGATATCCCTTTCTCAAAACAAGGTTCTGGGCATACTGCCAAATTGCAGTTACTGATAGTGAGGATTCGTTCAATCAGTCACTTGCATGAACATAGAAATTGGTTATTAGAAAAGCACAAACAACCATTTTCATCACACTATTGACAGAAAAAAGCACTGGATGCTTTGCTAGCAATAGACAGCAAGAAATCCATAGGGGGTTACCAATTAGATCCCGGTCTGCTTAAGTGTGTAGTGCCCATCAATGTTGGCTCAATAACCCATATTTTTGTATTTAACAATGTTACCAGGAAATATTCCAAAAGTATGTAAATCAGCACTGTGCTGTCACTCCATAACGGCAGGCATAGAATTGATCGTAATAATTATCGCAACATTTCTAGGCTTCCTTGTCTTGCTAAGATTTTTTAATCCTTGGTAAATGTACAACTTTGCTCTTTAACTACTTAGGTAGTGGTGGGGCGACACTACCCGGTGAAATGTAAGGCGCCAAATTCAAAATCCAGAAGTTGAATTATTAAACATTCATCAATATACAAGTGTTGCATAGTCATCAAAAGCTCTGATTCTTGTCAGATTTCAAAAAGGCTTTACGGTGAAAGCACAACATTTGATTGTTTGAGGGTAGCACCTCTCATATTTTACGCATTAGCATAAATCCATAACCAAAGCGGGTCTCATAAAACGCATAAAATCGCTAATATAAAATCCATTACATCCAAGAACTTCTGCTGAGGGATTCCCAAGTGTCCAACAAAGACATCCAATGGTTCTTTTGTTAGAAAAAGTCATTTATTATATCCATAAATCTCTGTTTGGTTGGCGCGTTATGTTCATAAAATACAGCGTCCACTCGCCCATTGAACCGTGAAGAGAACACGTTCAACCTATACCTATACACTTGTCCAAGAACAATCAAACATCATTGATNAAAGCCACAGCGTGCTCGAGCCCATGAACACGCTTCCTCTTCTGTTTACATCCGATGACTAGTTCGAAATTCTTCTTCTATTACCATCCAGAGCAACCTAACATCACCAAACACTGTCTAGAGACTGTTGACATCAAGTGGAAGCAATAGGCACTGCAATCTTACTCCCATATATGGCTGTTTTCAATAGGGAGGGGTTCAAAATGAGGCAATGTGTCAAAAACACTTTTTCCAGGACAGAAATTCCTCGGGTTTTTGCCTGCTATATCAGTTCTGTTATACTCACAGACAATATTTTAACACTCTTAGAAACTTCAGAGTGTTTCCTATCCAATAGTACTAATTATGTGCATATCCTAGTTTCTGGGCCTGAGTGGCAGACCTTTTACTTTGGGCACGCCAGACTCTCCAAAACCGAAAACTCCGCTGCCGCTCCATAAGAAGTTAATTATCTGAGAAATGTATTTAGAATGTAAACCAATCCTGTTTTAGGCCTTAGCATAGCACTATACAACAACCACTTTAGGCCTTAATGATCTTGTCAATGCGGTAGACACTAAAGTGAAATGTGCTGTTTTGTTTGTGAACCTGTCAAAAGCTTTTGATACTGTTGATCATGCTATTTTATAGAATAAGTTGTCCTCGATAGGCCTGAGCTCTGACACCTGTTTGTAGGTACATCATTATCTTAGTGTCACGTCTGCTACCGCTCCTCTCTCCCGCACTCGAGGCCACCTGTTCACTAATTACGCACACCTGCCACCATCGTTACTCTCACCTGCGCTTAATTATGGGACTTACCTGGACTCCATCACATCATTTACCTCCCCTATATCTGTCACTTCCTCAGTTTCATTCCTGAGTCATCATTGATGTTATGTTTCTCCTGTCCAGACGCTGTTCATGTTTTGTTTCATGTCTATTTATTATTTAATCAACACCCTGTACTTGCTTCTCGTCTCCCAGCGTCTGTCGTTACAGAACCGTTACAGTTAGTTACAGACTCAGGCCATGGTGATTGATGGGGTTAGGTCTGAATTTATTGAAGTACATAAAGGTGTACCACAGTGGTCGATTTTGGGACCTGTTCTCTTCACTGTTTATATAAACACCATTGGTCAATCTTAAAAAAAGTGTAAACTTCATCTAAAGAAACGTCCTCTCACTGTCAACTGCGTTTATTTTCAGCAAACTTAACATGTGTAAATATTTGTATGAACATAACAACATTCAAAAACTGAGACATAAACTGAACAAGTTCCACAGACATGTGACTAATAGAAATGGAATAATTTGTTCCTGAACAAAGGGGGGGTCAAAATCAAAAGTAACAGTCAGTATCTGGTGTGGCCACCAGCTGCATTAACTACTGCAGTGCATCTCCTCCTTGTGGACTGCACCAGATTTGCCAGTTCTTGCTGTGAGATGTTACCCCACTCTTCCACCAAGGCACCTGCAAGTTCCCAGACATTTCTGGGGGGGAATGGCCCTAACCCTCACCCTCCGATCCAACAGGTCCCAGATCTGCTCAATGGGATTGAGATCCGGGCTCTTCGCTGGCCTAGGCAGAACACTGACATTCCTGTCTTGCAGGAAATCATGCACAGAACAAGCAGAATGGCTGGTGGCATTGTCAGGCTGGAGGGTCAGGATGAGCCTGCAGGAAGGGTCCAACATGAGGGAGGAGGATGTCTTCCCTGTAACGCACAGCGTTGAGATTGCCTGAAATGACAACAAGCTCAGTCCGATGATGCTGTGACATACCGCCCCAGACTGCGACAGACCCTCGATCCCGCTCCAGAGTACAGACCTTGGTGTAACGCTCATTCCTGCGACAATAAACGCGAATCCGACCATCACCCCTGGTGAGGCAAAACTGCGACTTGTCAGTGAAGAGCACTTTTTGCCAGTCCTGTCTGGTCCAGCGATGGTGGGTTTGTGCCCATAGGCGACGTTGTTGCCGGTGATATCTGGTGTGGACCTGCCCTACAACAGACCAACAAGCCCTCTCAGCCTATTGCGGACAGTCTGAGCACTGATGGAGGGATTGTGCATTCCTGGTGTAACTCGGGCCGTTGTTGTTGCCATTCTGTACCTGTCCCGCAGGTGTGATGTTCAGATGTACAGATCCTGTGCAGGTGTTGTTACACGTGGTCTGCCACTGCGAGGATGATCAGCTGTCCGTCCTGTCTCCCTGTAGCGCTGTCTTAGGCGTCTCACAGTACGGACATTGCAATTCATTGCCCTGGCCACATCTGCAGTTCTCATGCCTCCTTCCAGCATGCCTAAGGCACGTTCACGCAGATGAGCAGGGAACCTGGGCATCTTTCTTTTGGTGTTTTTCAAAGTCAGTAGGAAGGCCTCTTTAGTGTCCTAAGTTTTCATAACTGTGACCTTAATTGCCATTCCACAGGTGCATGTTCAATAATTGTTTATGGTTCATTGAACAAGTATGGGAAACAGTGTTTAAACCATTTATAATGAAGATCTGTGAAGTTATTTGGATTTTTACAAATTATATTTGAAAGACAGGGTCCTGAGTTTTAAATGCGGATGATACTATTACACATGCTATTACCCCGACTGTTGATCTGGCTGTGTCAAAACTAGAGTTACATTTTAAGCTAATCCCTTGCAGATTTAAAACTTTTTCTTAATACTGGCAAAACTAAATACATGTTGTTTTTAAACTCTCGTAATAATGTTTTAGATGAACTACATGTTCACTCTTTAGATGGTTCTCCAATCAAACGTGTTCCCACATGTAAATACTAAGGCATTTTGGATTGAAATGGGTTTATCTCCCTGTAGCGCTGACATCCGCATATAGATTAAGTTCACAGTTTTTTACAGAACACCAAGGTAACCTGCCTAAATGACTACCGACCTGTAGCACTCACGTCTGTTGCCATGAAGTGCTTTGAAAGGCTGGTTACCTTCCCAGAAACCCTAGACCCACTCCAATTTGCAACCCGCACCAACAGATCCACAGATGATGCAATCGCTATTGCACTCCACACTGCCCTTTCCCACCTGGACAAAAGGAACGCCTACGTGAGAATGCTATTGATTGACTACAGCTCACCATTTAACACCATAGTGACCTCAAAGCTCATCACTATGTTAAGGGCCCTCTGCAACTGGATCCTGGACTTCCTGATGGGCCGCCCGCAGGTGGTAAGGGTAGGTAAAAACACATCTGCCACGCTGATCCTCAACACAGGGGCCCCTCAAGGCTGCGTGCTCAGTCCCCTCCTGTACTCCCCTCATGACTGCATGGCCAAGCACGACTCCAACACCATCATTAAGTTTGCCGATGACACAACAGTGGTAGGCCTGATCACCAACAATTATGAGACAGCCTATAGGGAGGAGGTCAGAGACCTGACAGTGTGGTGCCAGGATAACAACCTCTCCCTCAACGTGATCAAGACAAAGGAGATGATTGTGGACAACCGAAAAAGGAGGACCGAGCACGCCCCCATTCTAATCGACAGGGCTGTAGTGGAGCAGGTTGAGAGCTTCAAGTTCCTTGGTGTCCACATCACCCACAAACTAAGACAGTCGTGAAGAGGGCACGACAACGCCTATTCCCCTTCAGGAGACTGAAAAGATTTGGCATGGGTGCTCAGATCCTCAAAAAGTTCTACAGCTGCACCATCGAGAGCATCACCGCCTGTTATGGCAACTGCTCGGTCTCCGACCGCAAGGCACTACAGAGGGTAGTGTGTACGGCCCAGTACATCACTGGGGCCAAGCTTCCTGCCGTCCAGGACCTCTATACCAGGCGGTGTCAGAGGAAGGCCCAACAATTTGTCATAGACTGTTCTCTCTGCTACCACACGGCAAGTGGTAGTGGAGCACAAGTCTAGGTCCAAAAGGTTTCTTAACAGCTTCTACCCTCAAGCCATAAGACTCCTGAACAACTAATCAAATGGCTACCTGGACTCTTTGCATTGTCCCCACCCCCTCTTTTACGCTGCTGCTACTCTTTGTTTATTATCCTTGCATAGTCACCTCTCTGTGTGTGTGTGTGTGTGTGTGTGTGGGTGTGGGTGTGTGTGTGTGTGTGTGTGTGTGAGAGAGAGAATAAACCTGTAAACAAAACAATCATTACATGAATTGCATCTGGAGTGAAAGAATATATGAATTCTACTTTATAATTTCACTTTCTGTGAAAAAATGAATAATGTTCTGTAAATGAGTTCATGCCAACAAATCCAATACATGTCATTAAAAACTGTTCAGTAAGGACAACTTTTATCAGGCCAGGGGTGAAAACCTGATTGGCTGAACACGGTACGCAACAACCGGGACTAGCATTAGCCACTGGCCTTCTTGCCTTTAAATCAAGTTAAGGAGGAAACTGTAGCCTTTGCAGCCTGAATGGATTTTTTTATTTCACCTTTATTTAACCAGTTAGGCCAGTTGAGAACAAGTTCTCATTTACAACTGCGACCTGGCCAAGATAAAGCAAAGAAGTGCGACAAAAACAACAACACAGAGTTACACATAAACAAAAGTACAGTCAATAACACAATAGAAAAATCTGTAAAAGTGTGTGCAAATGAAGCAAGGAGGTAAGACAATAAATATGCCATAGTGGCGAAGTAATTACAATTTAGCAATTAACATTGGAGTGATAGATGTGCAGATGAAGATGTGCAAGTAGAAATACTAGTGTGCAAAAGAACAGAAAAACAAATATGGGATGAGGTAGGTAGTTGTTTGGATGGGCTCTTTACAGATGGGCTGTGTACAGCTGCAGCGATTGGTAAGCTGCTCTAACAGCTAATGCTTAAAGTTACTGAGGGAGAAATAAGTCTCCAACTTCAGTGACTTTTGCAATTCATTCCAGTCATTGGCAGCAGACAACTGGAAGGAAAGGCGGCCGAAGGAGGTGTTGGCTTTGGGGATGACCAGTGAAATATACGTGCTGGAGCGCGTGCTATGGGTGGGTGTTGCTATGGTGACCAGTGAGCTGAGATAAGGCGGAGCTTTACCTAGCAAAGACTTATAGATGACCTGGAGCCAGTGGGTTTGGCGACGAATATGTAGCAAGGACCAGCCAACGAGAGCATACAGGTCAAGGATCGGTAGGATAGTACGTTTTTACGAGGGTATGTTTGGCAGCATGAGTGAAGGAGGATTTGTTGCGAAATAGGAAGCCAATTCTAGATTTAATTTTGGATTGGAGATGCTTAATATGAGTCTGGAAGGAAAGTTTACAGTCTAGCCAGACACCTAGGTATTTATAGTTGTCCACATATTCTAAGTCAGAACCGTCCAGAGTAGTGATGCTAGCCGGGCGGGCAGGTGCGGGCTGCAATCGGTTGAAGAGCATGCATTTAGTGTTACTAGCATTTGAGAGCAGTTGGAGGCCATGGAAGGAGTGTTGTATGGCATTGAAGCTCGTTTGGAGGTTTGTTAACAGTGTCCAAAGAAGGGCCAGATGTATACAGAATGGTGTCGTTTGCGTAGAGGTGGATCAAAGAATCACCCGCAGCAAGAGCGACATCATTGATATATACAGTGAAAAGAGTCGGCCCGAGAATTAAACCCTGTGGCACCCCCATAGAGACTGCCAGATGTCCAGACCACAGGCCATCCGATTTGACACACTGAACTCTATCTGAGAAGTAGTTAGTGAACCAGGCGAGGCAGTCATTAGAGAAACCAAGGCTGTTGAGTCTGCCGGTAAGAATGTGGTGATTGACAGAGTCGAAAGCCTTGGCCAGGTCGATGAAGACGACTGCAATGGCGGTTATGATATCATTTAGGACCTTGAGCGGCTGCACACTTTCCCTTTGGAGGTTTAGATGAAATTACTCAATATCGCCATCTGCCAGCCTTTGAAAACCTGGGGTTTTAATTAAAGAAGGCAGTTCATAAGCGCATGCCGAAATATTTAAAGGATCTGGAAAGATTCTGTATGGAGGAATTGTCTAAGATCCCTCCCAATGTGTTCTCCAATCTCATAAAACATTTGAGAAAAAGGCTCAGTGCCGTTATCCTCGCACGAGGAAGGTGGCAGAGTATTGAATATATGGGTGCCTATCTTTTTTATATCTTTTTTATTACTTTGTCTCCTTCTCTGAGCAATTGTATTAGTGTAAAATAATACAAATTCCCACATTTCTTTGAGCATTTAATATAGCTCAGTATTTGTATTATTTTTATTTTATACAGTCTTTTTTGCTCATCTTTATCAAGGGTGATAATTATTTTGGATCCAACTGTATATGTGTGCCACTTAGCAGACGCTTTTACCAAAGAGATTTACAGTCATACTTGCATACATTTTCGTATGGGTGGCTCCAGTAGGAATCGACCCCATGACCAGAGGCGTGCACAGGGGCCCCCTCAGATTTGACTTATGTAATACTACAAGCCACTTAGCAATTTTAGCAAGTCTGCTTTAGCTAGCCCAGATAGGTTCCCAGCTCACAACTAGCTACCAAGAAGCCATTCATGCTATCAATCAAGTTAGACTAGCAAGCTTGTCTAACTATCTTAGCTGGCATGCCTGCTGACAAGGTTGGTGGACTATAGAAAGCAAGCAATAACTTATTTACTGAATAAGACTCACATTCCTTTCAATATTTTACACAGATTTAGTAGAGAAGCATATTTGGTTTCTAAAAAAAAGAACCACCAGTCAGGAGGACACAGACCGCTCAAGAGATATGCTTAGATATGTGTTTATTTTTAGATTATATATTTATATAAATATATATATTTTTTAATACATTTAATTATGCATAGAGATTTTGGTTTTAAAATGCAGGAAAAAGCTGTTTTAGCTGTTTAAAAAAAAAATCTACATTTTGTCGATTCATTTTATGTTTCCTCCCTCTCTCTCTTTTCTCTCTCTTTCTGAAAGGATGGAGAGGAACTGGAGCACTTTCAGATCGAGTGTCAGAAAGACGGCTCATGGAGCAGCTCTGTCCCACTTTGTAAAAGTAAGCAGTGATAATGCTTGGAGGAGAGAGAGTGTGTGTGTGTGTGTGTGTGTGTGTGTGTGTGTGTGTGTGTGTGTGTGTGTGTGTGTGTGTGTGTGTGTGTGTGTGTGTGTGTGTGTGTGTGTGTGTGTGTGTGTGTGTGTGTGTGTGTGTGTGTGTGTGTGTGTGTGTGTGTGTGTGTGTGTTGTATGGCATTGAATTTGGTTCAGTGCAGATTGGATTTCAATCCGAGTGTCATATTAGTGTAATGTTTAATGAGGCCTCTATATCACGTAGGAACTACCAGGTCCTTTCATTGTATACTGCCTCTGTGTATATATTTGCATTGTACAGTACTCGGTCTCCTCTTTCCCTCCCTCCATATTCTCTCTCTCTCCCTCTTTCCCTACTCCTCTCATCCACCACCATCCAGAAATTGAATCTCGGAGGAGCCGTCGATCTCTGCCCAGCATTCTAAGAAGTCAGATACTGTACTAAAGCCATGCAGTGACAACTAACCAGTATCCCTATACAGACTTGGTGTCTTTAAGTTCAATTCTTCTCTAGATTACAAGGTTATGACATTGAGAGAAGTGCAATTGTAGAAGTCATGGAATCTTTTCCCCTTGTCTCCCTCATCACACTGTACTGTTGACTCTGGAGTGTGACATCACACACTGCAATAAACTCTGGAATCTTTCTTATTCCGTGTGTTTGTGTTTGTTTCACTGTAAATACTTCATTTGTATTTATTTAGTTAACTAGGCAAGTCCGTTAAGAACAAATTCTTATTTACAATGACCGCCTACCCCGGCCAAACCCAGACGACGCTGGGCCAATTGTGCACCGCCCTATGGGACTCCCAATCACAGCCGGATGTGATACAGCCTGGATTTGAACCAGGGACTGTAGTGACGCCAATACACATTTTATTGAATAACCACAGCCTAGAACATAGAATCTCAGAGCAGAAAGAGAAGCATGCCATATTTAGCACGGTGGAAGATCGCAACCATGGTGGCCTGAATTCTTTAGCGTCATGAGCACATGACGAGAGGTACAGTGCCACTAAAATATGCTTTCTCCCATTGGCTCACCTCTCTTCTATTAGTCATTTTATTGGTTATCATCAGACTCCCATCCATGCAGTAGTGTGTAATAGTCAGGGTTTTCCCCAAAGAATGTAAGAAAGGCGCTGCGTCATCTTGTGGACTGGCTGCACCACTATGCCAAAATAGAAAGAAGGAAATGGCAGTTACAGGTGTTAAAAAATGCAAAAGTCTCGGCGCTTTTCATTTATCTGCATTTCCAGACGTTATATTTAGCCTCACAAAGTGTTTTACCATTTTCTTTTTATGACAACACATTTTCTTTTTACATAAACAGTTACATTCACGAGTTTTATAAAAAAGGTCAATCAAAGCAAAAACCTGATAAAAATGAATTTACAGTACTAGTCAAAGGTTTGGACACATCTAATCATTCCAGTTTTTCTTTATTTTTACTATTTTCTACATTGTAGAATAATAGTGAAGACATCAAAACTATGAAATTACACATATGGAATCATGTAGTAACCAAAAAGTTTTAAACAAATCAAAATATATTTTATATTTGAGATTCTTCAAAGTAGCCACCCTTTGCCCCGATGGCATTATCTCAACCAGCTTCATGAAGTAGTCACCTGGAATGCATTTCAATTAACAGGTGTTTCTTGTTAAAAGTTACATGTGCATGTTTGTGAGAGTCTCTGCTTTTCATTATTAGTTTGTAGCACAAACCATTTTGGACTCTACAGATGTTTTTTTACAGGATCGGTGGGTCACCAGCATGACGGTTGAGCTAACGTAGGCTAATGCGATTAGCATGAGGTTGTAAGTAACAAGGACATTTCCCAAGACATAGACATATCTGATATTGGCAGAAAGCTTAAATTATTGTTAATCTAACTGCACTGTCCAATTTACAGTAGCTATTACAGTGAAAGAATACCATGCTATTGTTTGAGGAGAGTGCACAGGTATGAACATGAAATTAACAAACCAATTAGACACATTTGGTCAGTTTTGATACAAACTTTTGAACAGAAGTGCAATGGTTCATTGGATCAGTCTAAAACTTTGCACATTCACTGCTGCTATCTAGTGGCAAAAATATAAAATGCGCCTGGGCTGGAATAATATAGTTGAAGTCGGAAGTTTACATACACTTAGGATGGAGTCATTAAAACACATTTTTCAACCACTCCACAAATTTCTTGTTAACAAACTATAGTTTTGGCATGTCTGTTAGGACATTTACTTTGTGCATGACACAAGTAATTTTTCCAACAATTGACAGATTATTTCACTTATAATTCACTGTATCACAATTCCAGTGGGTCAGAAGTTTACATACACTAAGTTGACTGTGCCTTTAAACAGCTTGGAAAATTCCAAGAAAAGTATGTCATGGCTTTAGAAGCTTATGATAGGCTACTTGACATCATTTGAGTCAATTGGAGGTGTACCTGTGGATGTATTTCAAGGCCTACCTTGAAACTCATTGTCTTTTTGCTTGACATCATGGGAAAATCAAAAGAAATCAGCCAAGACCTCAGAAAAAAATTGGGTCTGTTTCATCCTTTGGAGCAATTTCCAAACGCCTAAAGGTACCAAGTTCATCTGTACAAACAATAGTACGCAAGTATAAACACCATGGGACCACGCAGCCGTCGTACCGCTCAGGAAGGAGATGCGTTCTGTCTCCTAGAGAGGAACGAACTTTGGTGCGAAAAGTGCAAATCAATCCCAGAACAGCAGCAAAGGACCTTGTGAAGATGCTGGAGGAAACAGGTACAAAAGTATCTATCCACAGTAAAACGAGTCCTATATCAACATAACCTGAAAGGCCGCTCAGCAAGGAAGAAGCCACTGCTCCAAAACCGCCATAAAAAAACCAGACTTACCGTTTGCAACTGAACATGGGGACAAAGATCGTACTTTCTGGAGAAATGTCCTCTGGTCTGATGAAACAAAAATATAACTTTTTGGCCATAATAACCATCGTTATGTTCTGAGAGAAAAGGGGGAGGCTTGCAAGCCAAAGAACACCATCCTAACCGTGAAGCACAGGGGTGGCAGCATCATGTTGTGGGGGTGCTTTGCTGCAGGAAGGACTGGTGCACTTCACAAAATAGATGGCATCATGAGGAAGGAAGATTACGTGGATATATCGAGGCAACATCTCAAGACATCAGTCAGGAAGTTAAAGCTTGGTCACAAATGACCCCAAGCATACTTCAAAAGTTGTGGCAAAATTACTTAAGGAAAACAAAGTCAAGGTATTGGAGTGGCCATCACAAATCCCTGACTTCAATCCTATGGAACATTTGTGGTCAGAACTGAAAAAGCGTGTGCGAGCAACGAGGCCTACAAACCTGACTCAGTTAGGAGGAATGGGCCAAAATTCACCCAACTTATTGTGGGAAGTTTGTGGAAGGCTACGCCGAAACATTTGACCCAAGTTAAACAATTTAAAGGCAATGCTACCAAATACAAATTGAGTGTATGTAAACTTCTGACCCACTGGGAATGTGATGAAAGAAAAAAAAGCTGAAATAAATCATTCTCTCTACTATTATTCTGACATTTCACGTTCTTAAAATAAAGTGGTGATCCTAACTGACCTAAGACAGGGAATTTTTACTAGGATTAAATGTGAGGAATTGTGAAAAGCTGAGTTTAAATGTATTTGGCTAAGGTGTATGTAAACTTCCGACTTCAACTGTACATTATGGCCTTTCTCAAAGATGATGGTACAAAAAAACGAATGTTTTTTATTTGTATTATCTTTTACCAGATCTAATGTGTTATATTCTCCTGCATTCATTTCACATTTCCATAAACTTCAAAGTGTTTCCTTTCAAATGGTATCAAGAATATGCATTTCCTTGCTTCAGGTCCTGAGCTACAGGCAGTTCGATTTGGGTATGTCATTTTCGGCATCCGTCCTTGTCTCACAAACACTACTCTAGCTCAGCCCCCGTTAATCACACAGACTAATGGTTGGTACCAACGGATGCAGAAGAAATCAAAATCCAATGGTAAAAAGCAGAAGTATTTAGCTCAAACACATAAGGGTTTTGATTTGGGGTTAGAAGTCCAAATCGTGCCGGTGTCGCGGCGGGACTGATTGTGTTAAAAAAAAATCCTGTGGAGAACCCTGAAGTCATTAACAAATCATTCATATTATCAAGTACATGGAGAATAAATTATATCCGCCCATATAATGTTTGTGCTGCTCATGTCCCATGTTTGCTCTTTATCCCTTGTCCAGTTGCCGATCCATTTCTTCAAATCATACAATACTTGCTAATACTCTTTTTCCTCTCCTTCCTCTCTCAGTGGTGGATTGTGGGACTCCTGGGGAGGTTGCCATGGGTGACGTGATCTTCGAGAGCTCTGGCAACAGCACCCTGTTCGGTTCTATAATCCAGTACACCTGCAAGGAGTCCATGTACCAGATTCACCCCAAGATCAACAGTATGTTCCCATCATAGTTTTCTTGACCATGCAACCTGACCAGGAAAAACTCTGGTCCCTATAAGAGCCAGGGCCCGGTTTCCAAAAGCATCGTAAGGCTAAGTTTATCGATATAACCTTCATAAGGTAATCTTTGAATTTCCGAGCCGCTTCCCAAAATCGTCTTTATTAATGTTGCACTTGAAAACGCTCTTACAATAACGCCTGCCTCAGACCACTCTTAGAACAGCAAAGTGCATCGTTAGATTTCCGCTAAACATAGAATGAAGATGTTTATCTGTCTCTCTGTGACCACTGAAAACTTAATTGTTAAATATAAATAGCCTAAAAAGTTTGAAATGTTATATACAAAGGAAGCAAGGATACAATTTTATTTTTATGAAAACCGAGATGCACCAAATTGTAAAATGCACCAAATGATATGATAGCTAGAATGGGCTACATACTGACATTACTTTCATATGTATGTACAATCGATAGACCTACCTAGTATTAAACCATTGGATTAGGCTACATCTGAGCCGCTTCAATATTCGTATATTAGGCCTATAGGCTACTATTAAATGAAATCTCACGCATTTCACTGTAGCCTAACCAATAATCTAAAGGTCAACATAGAGGGTTGCCAGTTGATGTATGACACTGATGGCCATGTTGGAATCCCACCGCCTCAATTATTTCGACAACTACAGCCGAGTGGCTACCCCATGCTGCATGATAACAGTGCCTAAAATGAGTTGATTCATCATCACGGTCAATTTCTGTGCAGTATTTGGCTGCTCTAACAAAGCAGGGAAGACAACAGAATATATATTTTTTTACAGATGACCTGCAATCATGAAACACCAACGAGATAAGACTCAAGAACTGTCAAAAAAGCAAAGAAACCTTTTTGCCCGTGAAGACCTGAAGCCACTGGTAAGTCTGAGAGATGTTTTTGTTTTGTTTAGCTGTTATGCTAAACAGGCATTAAGAACAAGACTAAGTTAGCCAGATAGCTTGTAGTCTAGCTATTACCATGCCTCTTACATAGGCGGCAAGAGTTTCAAGTTTTCGGGAAGACATTTTTTTACCATAAAAATGCAGCTTTATAACGAAGGATTGTATGCATCTATCATCGCATTTGCAGACTAATGTAAGCCTACTATTCCTAATGTGATGAGTAGATTGGATAGTCATCATCCAGGCTATTTTTGAGTGTGTAGTGGAATAGGCCTACAGGTTTATTTCCTTTGCACAGGAAAAATGTGGCCTTTGATAAACATTTAATGCAATTCTACTACACTTTGACTGGAGACATTAGCAGAATCTTTATTAAGATGACGGTAGCATAGGCCTACTCTGCTGACAGAACAATAAAACAACCTTGGATGCAACCATGCAATCTAGGTTTATGAGAAGGGGTCATGGCTAGAAGGGATCCAGCTTTTGTCAAATTAATGTTAAAAGTATATATTTATTTAGCATTTTAGCTGAACCTTTTCCTAACCTTAACCTAATTATCTTAACCTGCTGTGTAATTTCTCCTAACCTGCTACGAAAAGTCAAATCTTATGTTAATTTGACAAAAGCTGGATCCTTCTAGCCATGACCATGAAAAGGGGAGAAACTAATTATCCAATATGATGTCCATATAGCCTAGAAGAGGATATTATTGTCTAAAAAGACTCCAGTGGTACTGACCCAATGATAATTTGTTGAGAACTTTATTCAAAAGAGGGGAAATGTATGGACATTACAGCATAGGAAAAAAGCCTCAATGGGATAGGACAACATGCTGTGTTGACTATTGGTTGTTCCAGCAATAGATTCAATCTTTATATAACACTAAAACACCTGAATGAATTAAACACAAGAAAACAATCAAGAGCCCTGATGATATAGATTACCTAATGAAGTTAGTATATTCTAACATCAGGTGTGCTTTTCATTTGTTTATGTACTGTAGGTTCACCAGCTGACCTCTATCAAGACACACATGTCGACTTGATTCCCACTGTGAAGATGAGCAATGCTGCAGCAGTTTACTACTTTGTCCTTTTCCAGATATGAAAGGAGACATCCCTCAATTATACAAATGTTTGTAATATGCTGTGCTTTGGTCAATCTAAATGATTTTGTTGTGCCATTTGAGTACAAAGCACCTTCACCTTGTCCTCATGACAAAAGTGCCCCCTTAAACTGTATGACTATATAACATGTAATTTGGAACGTGTAAAATACTATTGTTTATGAGTTTGTGAACATACTGTATTTCAATAATAGACTTTATATGACTTTTGTTGTATGGGTGAAATGAAAAGTATTTTGTGTCGTCTCTGCTTTTCCTTGCCCCATTGAATAAAATGTATTTCTTATAGCCTAACTGTTCTTTCTTTACAATTTAAACACATTAGGCAAACCATCTTCATTATCACAGTGGCAACTCCAAGTGCCTCAGACCTTCTGGGAGAAAAGTATCTGTCATTGAACTTGGTGGTAGTAGTAGTTGTGTGTATGTTTCAAACTAAGGAGCCTAACATCTGCTTCCAGACATTTCACTTCCTAGATTACAAGGGGTTGGATTTGCACTAAACTATTTCATGTCAGCACAATGCATGTACAAAATCTAGTATAATGATTAACATTGTCTACTGGTATCGTTTTTAAATTGAGAACATATAGCTCAACACTATGTAAACAATGTGTGAGTTAAGCTATACTGTGCTTCAGATGCACAATGTCAATGGGTGCATTGCAAATGGCCATAAGGCAAATGTCATCATACTGTAGGCCAGTGGTTCCAACTCCAGTCGATGAGTATCCCCGACAGTACACATTTTTATTGTACCCCCAGACAAGCACACCTGATTCAACTTGTCAACTAATCATCAGACCCTCAATGAGTTGAATCAGGTATGTGTGTCCGGGGTTACAACAAAAATGTGTGCTGTTGGGGTTACTCAAGGACTGGAGTTGGTAACCACTGCTGTAGGCCTATGGCTGAATTGGCGTTGCATGCCAATATCATTTGCTTAATGGGTTCACATGGCTGATATCCTGAAAAAAAGAGTGATAATCAAATACAACTAATTGGAGAGCTTACAACTGAGCAAAAATGTAGTGTTCATTTGAGAATAAAACACAGAAACAGACAAATTAGAGACAGATTCCCTTCCGCTCTTTATTGCAGGATTGTGACCTGGGATTAATCAACATTGACACTAGTTCATCTTGAATAATAGTTTTAAGTTAACAAGTTTCAACACTTCACTTCCAATAATTAACACTTTCATATAATTTCAAAGTGTACAAGCTAACTCAAACGTAAAGGTTAGTTAGACATCTTAATAACAAGTAGGCTATTATTACTAAAGAACATTTTCAGTCCATACCAGAGGTGGCCAACATTGCTCGACTGATCCCTGATCTACTGGGTGTGCAGACTTCTATTGAAGCCCAGAAATAGCACACTTAATTATCAACTCATTAGATTTGATCAATTGAATCAGGTGTGTTAGTGCTGGGCTGGAACAGAAGCATGCAACAGGGTTGGCCTGCTCCAGTTGTAATAGGTTTATAGGTTTTTGTGCGTGTAATAGGTTTATAGGTTTTTGTGCGTGACTATTAAAATGTATTTTTGTAAAAAAATTAAATAAATGCTGACATAGGTACACATATAACTCATCATATACAAGGATGTACCCTTATTCTCTTGGGACATTCATTGGCACCTCTTCAGCTGCAGACGCAGAAAGGGTTTCACAGCTCTCTGTATCTGAGGACAGAAAACATCACAAACACACAGGCTGCTTTATACTCAAATTAGACAGCCATGAATTATTATGCTGTATTTATCTGTCCTCAGTTTTTCTCACTAGGGACTGGAACTGGAGAATCTTTTCATAATGTTCTCCCACAAAGGTACCTGTCCTATCCAGAGGAGCCTACTCTCCATTCTATGACAGCTGGAACTCTTCCATGGCTGTTAGCTAGCTACCTAGCTACAAATGCATTTCAAGTTACAACGATAAATACTAACTAGCTAATATGAAGTAAAATATCTGGTGAGTAGTAGTCCAGGTGCGACAAAATTTTCCGAGGTCCCTCTTTGTGGTACCTGACCACATGACTAAACAGTAGTCCAGGTACCACAAAGAGGGACCTCGGAAAATTACAGTTGTCTCAGAACAGGTCAGCATGGCTAGCCCTTAAATGCACACGGAGAGCTAACATTAATAATATATGCATGTAAATCTCTCATTGCTCAAAGTGGAGGAGAGCTTGACTTCATCATTTGTTTTTGTAAGAAGTGTTGACATGCTGTTTAAACAACTAGCACATAGTACGGACACCTGTGCATACAGCACCCACCCGTAGCACGCGCTCCAGCTGGTATATCTCACTGGTCACCCCCAAAGCCAATTCCTCCTTTGGCCGCCTTTCCTTCCAGTTCTCTGCTGCCAATGACTGGAACGAACTACAAAAATCACTGAAACTGGAGACACTTATCTCCCTCACTAGCTTTAAGCACCAGCTGTCAGAGCATCTGTTAATAGCCCATCTGTTAATAGCCCAACCAACTACCTCATCCCCTACTGTATTCATTTATTTATCTTGCTCCTTTGCACCCCAGTATTTTTACTTTTCACATTCATCTACTGCACATCTAACATTCCAGTGTTAAGTTGCTATATTGTAATTACTTCGCCACCATGGCCTATTTATTGCCTTACGTTCCTTATCTTACCTCATTTGCACACATTGTATATATATATATTTTTTTTTTCTACTGTATTATTGACTGAGTGTTTGTTTACTCCATGTGTAACTCTGTGTTGTTGTATGTCTTGAACTGCTTTGCTTTATCTTGGCCAGGTCGCAGTTGTAAATGAGAACTTGTTCTCAACTTGCCTACCTGGTTAAATAAAGGTGAAATAAAAAAAATTATAAATAAAAATACCCCACAAGACATGCCACCAAAGTTCTCTTCACAATCACCAAGTCAAGAACAGACTATGGGAGGCACACAGTACTACATGGCTACATGGAACTCTATCCACATCAGGTAACTGATAAAAAAGATAAAAATACACCTTATGGGACTGTGAAGAGACACACACAGGCACACATGATAAGACACGCACTCTACACACGTACACATGTATGTTGTATTGTAAAAATGTGATCGTTGAGTAGTGGCCTGAGGGAACACACTTAATGTATTGAGTATAGTGTTATGAAATGTAATATTTTAAACTGTATATAACTGTGTTAATGTTGCTGGACCCCAAGAAGAGTAGCTGCTGCCTTGGTAGCAGCTAATGGGGATCCTTAATAAATACAAATACGAACAAATTGTAGAATATCTGTAGGCCTGCCTACCTGCCTGCCATTAGGCTACACTGATTTGTTGCACAATTACGAAGATCATTATCATCAAATGCTATTTTTAGGTCACGTTGATATTTTGTAAATGGCAATTGAGGGAACGAGCAGGTTTTTACTTTATTCATTCTTGCTTACAGTTTACACAAACTGAAGAAATGCAGAATTTACATAATCGAACGTTGCATACAAAAACCATGAGAAAACACTTAGAATCCTTAACACATGGCAAACATATAATACAAAACTTAAATAGCCTAATTAAGATGGCGGCCGAAGAACATGGCTGACGTTTTACATTCTCCCAACCAATTGTGCAATTTAGTATTTTTTTTTTTCGTTTTGGGTAACAATTTGTTTTATTTATTGTGTACATAATGTTGCTGCTACCGTCTCTTATGACCAAAAATAACTTCTGGACATCAGAAAAGCGATTACTAACCACGGACTGGAATAAACTTTTTCCTTTAATGAGTCCGACGAGAAGGATATCCTGCTTTCACTGGAACAGGCCCAGATCCACGCCTTTTGCGTGAAGAAAAGACGCCGGAAAAAGGGACGCAGATCGGGGATCCTTCTGAGAAACCAGAGGCTAGCAAGTAAACTCCCAATGACTTCCATTCTCCTTGCTAACGTGCAATTGTTAGAAAATAAAATTGATGATCTATTATTAAGGTTATCCTACCAACGGGACATTAAAAACTGTAGCATCTTATGTTTCACCGAGACGTGGCTAAACAAATAAACGGACAATATAGAGCAGGCGGGATTTTCCATGCACCGGCAGAACAGTGACGCTACCTCTGGTAAGACTAGGGGTGGTGGTGTGTGTCTTTTTGTCAATAACAGCTTATGCGCAATGTCTAATATTAAAGAAGTCTCGAGGTATTGCTCGCCTGAGGTAGAGTACCTTATGATAAGTTGTCGACCACACTATCAACCAAGAGAGTTCTCATCTGTACTATTCGTAGCCATCTATTTACCACCACAAAGCGAAGCTGGCACTAAGACTGCTCTCAACCAACTCTATAAGGCCATAAGCAAAGAAGAAAATACTCACCCAGAAGTGACGCTCCTAGTGGCCGGGGACTTTAATGCAGGCAAACTTAAATCAGTTTTACCCAATTTTTATGTGCAACCACGGACCACCTTTACTTCACACATGCATACAAAGTTCTCCCCCGCCCTCCATTTGGCAAATCTGACCACAATTCTATCCTCCTGATTCCTGCTTGCAAGCGAAAGCTAAAGCAGGAAGTACCAGTGACTCGCACAATATGGAAGTGGTCAGATGACACGGATGCTACACTACAGGACTGTTTTGCTAGCACAGACTGGACTATGATCCGGGATTCATCCAATGGCATTGAGGAATACACCACCTGTCATTGGCTTCATCAATAAGTGCATGGATGATGTCGTCCTCACAGTGACTGTACGTACATAACCCAACCAGAATCCATGGATTACAGGCAAAATCCGCATCAAGCTAAAGGGCTAGATCTGCCGCTTTCAAGGAGTGGGAGACTAATCCGGATGCTTATAAGAAATCCCGCTATGCACTCTGACGAACCATCAAACAAGCAAAGCGTCAATATAGGAATAAGATGGAATCCTACTACACAGCCTCTGATGCGCGTCGGATGTGGCAGGGCTTGAAAACTATTACGGACTATAAAGGGAAACACAGACGCGAGCTGCCCAATGACGCAAGCCTACCAGACGAGCTAAATGCCTTTTATGCTTGCTTTGAGGCAAGCAACACTGAAGCATGCACAAGAGCACCAGCTGTTCTGGATGACTGTGTGATGACGCTCTCGGTAGCCGATGTGAACAAAACCTTTAACTTCTTAGGGAGTAGTAGCGCTAGCTCCCCACCTGCGACAACATCCGGTAAAATGCATAGAGCCAAATTAAAATGACAAAAATAGTAATATTAAACATTCATGAAAATACAAGTGTTGCACACCATTCATAAACTTAGAATCTTGGTAATCTCACAGCGTTGTCAGATTTCAAAAAGGCTTTACGGCGAAAACATAGCATTTGATTGTCTGAGGACAGCGCCCCGCATACATATTCAATTAGCATAATAACATAACCATTGTCACAAAACCAAAAAATAGTGATAAAATAAATCGCTTACCTTTGAAGATCTTCCCCTGATGGCAATCCAAAGGGTCCCAGCTACACAATAAATTTTCCTTTTGTTCGATAAAGTCCCTCTTTAAATCCCAAAAGCTCCATTTGGTTGGCACGTTTTGTTCAGTAATCCACCGTTCCACTCTTTCACTATACAAGACATAGAAAACATGAAAAAAGTTACCTATAAACTTTGCCCAAACAACTCAAACAACGTTTCTAATCAATACCCTATTATGTATATAAATGATAATATTTCAGACGGAAAATAACCTGCTCAATAGAAAAGTAAAAAACCGAAGCGCTCGCTCTCTGTCACGCGCGCAAATCAGTACAGGTCACCGTTTGATCCACTTGGAAAAACAGCTCTTACTCGTTGGTTTTTCAAAAACAAGCCTGGAACCTTGTCTAAAGACTGTTGACATCTAGTGGAAGCCATAGGAACTGCAATCTGGGAGCTAAATCCCCCTGCTTTAAATAGCATGTGAAAAGAAAATGTGTGACATCACAAAATCACATTTTCCGGATGGATTTTCCTCGGGTTATCGCCTGACAAATCAGTTCTGTTATACTCACAGACATTATTTTAACAGTTTTAGAAACTTCCGAGTGTTTTCAATCCAATGCTATGCTACCAATTATATGCATATCCTAGCTTCTGGGCCTGAGTAACAGGCAGTTTACTTTGGGCGCGCCAGACTCTCCGAACTTCCGAATTCTGCCCCGGAGCCTAACAAGTTTAAACAAGTCAACATTCACAAAGCCGCTGGGCCAGACGGATTACAAGGACGTGTACTCAAAGCATGCGCAGACCAACTGTCAAGTGTCTTCACTGACATTTTCCACCTCTCCCTGACCGAGTTTGTAATACCTACAGGTTTCAAGCAGACCACCATAGTCCCTGTGCCCAAGGAAGCGAAGGTAACCTGCCTAAATGATTATTGTACCGTGGCACTCACGTCGGAAGCCATGAAGTGCATTGAAAGGCTGGTCATGGCTCACATCAACAGTATCGTCCCGGACACCCTAGACCCACTCCAATTCGCATTCCGCCCCAACAGATCCACAGATGACGCAATGTCAATCGCACTCCACACCGCCCTTTCTCACCTGGACAAAAGGAACACCTGTGTGAGAATGCTGTTCATCGACTCCAGCTCAGTGTTCAACACCATAGTGCCCACGAAGCTCATCACTAAGCTAAGGACTGGGACTAAACACCTCCCTCTGCAACAATATCCTTAACACTTGGGCCCCTCAGGGGTGTGTACTTAGTCCCCTTCTGTATTCCCTGTTCACCCATGACTGCGTGGCCAAACACGACTCCAACACCATCATTAAGTTTGCTAACGACACAACAGTTGTAGGCCTGATCACCGACAATGATGAGACTATAGGGAGGAGGTCAGAGACCTGGCAGTGTGGTGCCAGGACAAAAACCTCTCCCTCAATGTGAGCAAGACAAAGGAGCTGGCAGAGTAAAGTTTGACTTTGTAACTCGTGCACTGCGTGGTGTTTTTGGAAAAGGTTGTTTTACAATTTACTCCTAAGCCTTAATTCCATCACTATTGGGAAACTTATCCCAGAGTTTTTCCCAAATCAAGTCAAGTAGTCAGGAAACATTCTGGTTTCTTTAATTTGTTATGCTGATTTGAGCCAATGCTGATATTTGTATTTGCATATATGCATATACAGTTGAAGTCGGAGGTTTACATACACTTGGAGTCATTTCAACCACTCCACAAATTTCTTGTCAAAAAGCTATAGTTTTGGCAAGTCAGTTAGGACATCTACTTTGTGCATGACACAAATAATTTACCCAACAATTCCAGTGGGTCACAAGTTTACATACATTAAGTTGACTGTGCCTTTAAACAGCTTGTAAAATTCCAGAAAATTATGTAATGGAAGCTACTGATAGCCGAATTGACATAAATTGAGTCAATTGGAGGTGTACCTGTGGATGTATTTCAAGGCCTACCTTCAAACTCATTGCCTCTGTGCTTGACATAATGGGAACATCTATAGAAATCAGCATAGACCTCCACAATTCTGGTTCATCTTTGGGAGCAATTTCCAAACGCCTGAAGGTACCATGTTCATCTGTACAAACAATAGTACGCAAGTATAAACATCATGGGACCACGCAGCCGTCATACCGCTCAGGAAGGAGATGCGTTCTGTCTCCTAGAGTGTGAAAAGTGCAAATCAATCCCAGAACAACAGCAAAGGACCTTCTGAAGATGCTGGAGGAAACAGGTACAAAAGTATCTATTCTCACTGTAAAACGAGTCCTATATCGACATAATCACCAAGGAAGAAGCCACTGCTCCAAAACCGCCATAAGAAGCCAGACTACGGTTTGCAACTGCACATGGGGACAAAGATCGTACTTTTTGGAGAAATGTCCTCTGGTCTGATGAAACAAAAATATAACTGTTTGGCCATTATGACCATTGTTATGTTTGGAGGAAACATCAGTCAGGAAGTTAAAGTTAAAGCTTGGTCGCAAATGGGTCTTCCAAAAGGACAATGACCCCAAGCATACTTCCAAAGTTGTGGCAAAATGGCAACAAAGTCAAGGTATTGGAGTGGCCATCACAAAGCCCTGACCTCAATCCTATAGAAAATGTGTGGTCAGAACTGAAAAAGCGTGTGCGAGCAAGGAGGCCTACAAGGAAGCTTACAGCAGCTCTGTCAGGAGGAATGGGCCAAAATTCACCTAACATATTGTGGGTATCTTGTGGAAGGCTACCCAAAACGTTTGACCCAAGTTAAATAATGTAAAGGGAATGCTACCAAAAACTAATTGAGTGTATGTAAGCTTCTGACCCACTGGGAATATGATGAAAGAAATAAAAGCTGAAATAAATAATTCTGTACTATTATTCTGACATTTCACATCTTAAAATGAAGTGGTAATCCTAACTGACACAAGACAGTGAATTTTTACTAGGATTAAATGTCAGGAATTGTGAAAAACTGAGTTTAAATGTATTTGGCAAAGGTGTAAGTAAACTACTGAATTCAAATGTATGTCATTTATTGACTGTCTGTGCAGGTATGTACACCTGTGGGGAGAAGGGAGAGTGGACCAACTCAGAACATGGGACTAAAACTCCTACCTGTTTGCCAGGTAAGCTTCACTACTGGAGGCCTAACTGTTGAATTTGTACAGTAATATCCGATCTGTAGGGATCCGATTCCTGGTCTCCTGTTCAGGAAACCATCATCTTAACTATTTCAAAATTCTCTCTTGGACTGAGGTTGCCACTGGTTTTAAGTTGCAAACAGGGCTACCTCATTACGAGAGCATGAGTCCAACTCACACTCTGTGTGTGTGTGTGTGTCTGTGTTTCAGCATGTGGGGAGCCGTCCCAGCCCTTCCCAGCACAGATTAAGCGTATCGTCGGGGGGCGAAGCACTGTGCCAGGTCTCTTCCCCTGGCAGGTCCTCCTCACCGTGGAAGACATGTCCCGTGTCCCGGAGGACCGCTGGTTCGGGAGCGGGGCCCTGCTCTCCGAATCTTGGGTCCTCACCGCCGCTCACGTCCTGCGCTCCCAACGCCGCAGCGCCACCGTAGTACCTGTGGCGCCCGAACACGTCCGAGTCTACCTGGGCCTGCACGATGTCCGTGCCAAGCAACACGCCACCAACCGCTCTGTGGAACAAGTCATCCTCCACCCTCACTTCGACCCTCGCAACTACAACAACGACATCGCCTTGGTCAAGCTGAGTCAGACGGTGCCCGTGGGGAAGCTTCTGCGGCCCGTCTGCCTGCCCCCTCCCCAGGGCAAAGACAGGCCCCAGAGCCCCCAGATCAACACCCTGGGCCTGGTGGCCGGCTGGGGCATCTCCAACCCCAATGCCTCTGTGGCCGCCGACACCACCGCGCTCTCCTCTGACCTGGGCATGGTGTCGGACGTGCTGCAGTATGTCAAGCTGCCTGTGGTGGCGCAGGAGGAGTGCAAGGCCAGCTATGCATCACGCTCCATCAACTACAACATCACTGACAACATGTTCTGTGCCGGCTTCTACGAGGGCGGGCAAGACACGTGCCTGGGGGACAGCGGGGGGGCATTTGTGATGGAGGAGCCCGGAAGCGGGCGCTGGGTGGCCCAAGGCCTGGTGTCATGGGGGGGCCCGGAGGAGTGTGGGAGCCAGAGAGTTTACGGGGTTTACACTCGGGTGGCCAACTACGCCGATTGGTTGCAGAGCCAACTGGGGACGGGGCCATGGTGGTGAGAGGGAATGAGGGGGGGGTCCGTTATGTCCCGATGACAAGCAATTCCATGCCAAACTCGACTTGAAATCCTTGTGGGGTCTTATATGATGAACTCCAATGTATCATTCCCCTCTGTTCAACCTGCCCCCTATCTACGTCTCATGTCCTCTGTCTCCTGTGCACCCTCGTCCCCTTTCCCCTTCATAACTCCTCTCTCCAGGGTTGGGAATCTATTTAATTCAGCTTTATTTAGGAGATGAGTTGACATTCCAATTTAAGGATCGAAAAGTGCCATTTCTTTAAAACTTTTCAATTGACACCACCCATCGTAATATTTGTATTTTCTATTGTGAATTTGAAAGATTATCTCCAGCTCAGTCCCCACATGATACCAGAAAAGCTGATAATGAATTATTGTACTCCAACAATGCACTCCAACCTCATCTTATCACACTCATCAGCCCTTATATTTTATATGATCGTGTCAATTACGTCCCGATGACAAGCAATTTACATGTCAAACTCGACTTGAAATCCTTCTGCATTCTTATATGATGAACTACAATGTATCATTCATGTGCTCTCAGATACAAACTGCACTCCCAAACTCATATAACGCTGTAGCCATTTATATCTGACAAGTTACCCCTAACGTATAAGTGTAGGGACATACTGTACATGTCATCTAATGATGTTTTATAATTTGCACATGGCATTGGCCAGTATTATTTTGTATTTCCTTGACATTATCATGGATGATATAATTGATAATGAAATAACCACATTTTTTGAGAAGGCATTGCAATGCTGTTGTGTTACTGAGGTTCTGTTCTTCTTGATCCCTCTCAGGCCATAGCTACCGGTATTGGTGTCAGATTACATTTTTCTGCAGTGGAATTGACAATTTATCAATGTCCATGTGCTTTCAACATTGTGGATTAAAATCTAGTCAATTGTGAATTAAAATATAATCAATTCAACTTTACTCTTAGTCTTCTGTAAGTATGTGTGTAAACTGTACTGTCAGCAATTAGCAATCACAACACCAATGCAGACCTATACCATGAGAGTAAAACACTTAAGTCAGTTGTTGTCTTATCAGTTTATAATGTCAAGGCTATTGCCACAAGTCAGCCTTCAGTGAAAGTGAACAGACTGACCATGTGTGCATGTACTACAAACGAGCAAAAAAGGCAAGAGCGCCTATAGGCATTATGGGTAAATAAGTGACTAAATCTAAGACTCATTGTCCTTGGCTCATTTTCTGTGAAGAACATATTAAATAATGCATTTTCATTGAGTGCACACTGTGCACCCCCCTACACACTTATATTACATACAGTGGGGCAAAAAAGTATTTAGTCAGCCACCAGTTGTGCAAGTTCTCCAACTTAAAAAGATGAGAGAGGCCTGTAATTTTCATCATAGGTACACTTCAACTATGACAGACGAAATTAGAAAAAGAAATCCAGAAAATCACATTGTAGGATTTTTTATTTATTTATTTGCAAATTATGGGGGAAAATAAGTATTTGGTCAATAACAAAAGTTTATTTCAATACTTTGTTTTATACCCTTTGTTGGCAATGACAGAGGTCAAACGTTTTCTGTAAGTCTTCACAAGGTTTTCACACACTGTTGCTGGTATTTTGGCCCATTCCTCCATGCAGATCTCCTCTAGAGCAGTGATGTTTTGGGGCTGTCGCTGGGCAACACGGACTTTCAACTCCCTCCAAAGATTTTCTATGGGGTTGAGATCTGGAGACTGGCTAGGCCACTCCAGGACCTTGAAATGCTTCTTACGAAGCCACTCCTTCGTTGCCCGGGCGGTGTGTTTGGGATCATTGTCATGCTGAAAGACCCAGCCACGTTTCATCTTCAATGCNAAACCAAGCTGCTTACCTATTGCAGATTCAGTCTTCCCAACCTGGTGCAGGTCTACAATTTTGTTTCTGGTGTCCTTTGACAGCTCTTTGGTCTTGGCCATAGTGGAGTTTGGAGTGTGACTGTTTGAGGTTGTGGACAGGTGTCTTTTATACTGATAACAAGTTCAAACAGGTGCCATTAATACAGGTAACGAGTGGAGGACAGAGGAGCCTCTTAAAGAAGAAGTTACAGATCTGTGAGAGCCAGAAATCTTGCTTGTTTGTATGTGACCAAATACTTATTTTCCACCATAATTTGCTAATAAATTCATTAAAAATCCTACAATGTGATTCTCTGGATTTTTTTTCCTCATTTTGTCTGTCATAGTTGAAGTGTACCTATGATGAAAATTACAGGCCTCTCTCATCTTTTTAAGTGAGAGAACTTGCACAATTGGTGGCTGACTAAATACTTTTTTGCCCCACTGTATGTGGTGTTCGGGTCTACTGGACCCGAGGGTAATAAAAGTGGGGAAAAGTGTGTGTGTAGGTAAACATTTTACAAACAGGTTTGCTGTGTGCCTTCACTCTGTTTTCCTCCTCCATGGGCCTGCTGTTTCAACATCCTGCTTTTCTCACACTCTTTATCCTTTGTAGTGTGTGAAACTACACAATGTCTTGCAGGAACCTGCACAATGTTATTTCGATACATTGTATAAAACGCAGTATTTTCCCACACTCTACCCCAGCCAGTTGCAAGGGGAGGGACACAACAAATAAATAGCTTTGTATGTGTGGCTCCTTACCACAATCAATCAGTATGGCAAAAATTATCTCTGCTTAAAGGGCCTTAGAATTTTTTTTTGCAGAGAGAGAAGCTAGTGTGGAAGGAGTGTCTTCCACTTTGGAAGATTAAGAATTTTCTGAATATGAAGATCATGTCTCTTGGAGTCTGACAGTGAGTTGGAAGAAGAGGATGAGATTGACCCTCAGCCAGTCCCAGGACCAGCCCGTCAGCAGTCAGCCCCAGGACCAGCCCGTCAGCAGCCTGAAGGAGGAGAAATATGAATGTAAAAAAAATGTGAAATTGAATGGTCTTCTTGCCCAAGGAATGAGCCACCCCGCATGGCTGCCAATGTGATAAGGATGCAAGCAGGGCCGACGCGGATGGCGGTTACTCATGTGCAGGACATAGTATTCTTTTGAACTGTTCATCCCAGACACCAGACAGAAAATCATTCTGGACTGCACTAATTTGGAGGGAAGGAATGTATTTGGAGAGAGATGCAAGGAGATGGACCAAACTCATTTACATGCATACTTTGGGTTTCTTATCCTTCCTGGTGTTTTCAGATCCAATTGGGTAATCCATAGAATCCCTGTGGGATGCAGGAACTGTCAGATAACTTTTCCATGCAACAACTTCAAAATTATTTCCAGGATTATCTGCCCATCGACACCAGCTCGGCGGCAGAGAGACAAGCTAGCTGCAATCAGGTCAGTGTGGGACAAGTGGGTGGCCCACCTTCCCCTGTTTTACAACCCTGGGTCCAACATTACTGTTGATGAGCAGAACCCACTGCCCCTTCAGGCAGTACATACCGTCTAAACCCGCAAAATATGGAATCAAGATTTGGGCTGCCTGTGATGCTGCTTCATCATATGCGTGGAACTTCCATGTGTATACGGGGAAGCTAGATGGAGGAGCCCCTGAGAAGAATCAAGGGATGAGGGTTGTCCTGGACATGACACAGGGACTCCGTGGCCACAACATCACAGGAATCTGACGATGGTAGGAACAGTACAAAAAAACAAGCCAGAGCTCCCACCTCAGCTGTTGAATACACGGAACAGGCCTATCAATTCCTCTAAGTTTGTGTTCACGGCCGACACGCCCCTAGTGTCCTACGTGCCAAAGAAAGATAAAAATGTGGTACTCATGAGTATGCTGCATGGGGATGGGAGAATCTGTGGCCAGGAACATCAAAAAACAGAAGTCACAATGGATTACAATGCCACTAAAGGAGGGGTGGACAATTTAGACAAGCTGGTGACTGGCTACAGCTGCAAAAGACAAACCCTACGCTGGCCATTCTTCAACATCTTGGACATCTCGGCGTACAACACATTTGTCATCTGGATGGCGTTGAACCCAGATTGGAACAGAGGGAAGCTCCAGAGGAGACTGCTCTTTCTCAAGGAGCTGGGCAAGGCCTCAAATCCAAAGAAGGCAACGTATCCCAAGGACCCCAGCTTCTGCAGCCATCGTGAGGAGGATTCAGGAGGAGGATGGTGGTGCCCCATATGCCCGACCCACAGAACCAACAACTCCAATACCGGAAGTAATTGTGAGTGATGTTATTGCATGTGTGTGTGCCTGACTCTCCTACCTTGGCCTGCTGTAACTAAACAGTTGAAGTCAGAAGTTTACATACACTTAGGTTGGAGTCATTAAAACTCGTTTTTCAATCACTCCACAAATGTCTTGTTAACAAACTATAGTTTTGGCAAGTCAGTTCAAATCAAATTTTATTTGTCACATGCACATGGTAAGCAGATGTTAATGCGAGTGTAGTGAAATGCTTGTGCTTCTAGTTCTGACCATGCAGTAGTATCTAACAAGTAACCTAACAATTTCACAACAACTACCTTATACACACAAGTGTAAAGGATTGAATACTAGTATGTACATATAAATATATGGATGAGCGATGGCTGACCGGCATAGGCAAGATGCAGTAGATGGTATATAGTACAGTATATACATGTGAGATGAGTAGTGTAGGATATGTAAACATTATATAAATGGCATTGTTTAAAGTGGCTAGTGATACATTTGTTACATCCAATTTTCTATTATTTAAAGTGGCTAGAGATTTAAGTCAGTATGTTGGCAGCAGCCACTCAATGTTAGTGGTGGCTGTTTAACAGTCTGATGGCCTTGAGATAGAAGCTGTTTTTCAGTCTCTCGGTCCCAGCTTTGATGGACCTGTACTGACCTCGCCTTATGGATGATAACGGGGTGAACAGGCAGTGGATCGGGTGGTTGTTGTCCTTGATGATCTTTTTGGCCTTCCTGTGACATCGGGTGGTGTAGGTGTCCTGGAGGGCAGGTAGTTTACCCCCGGTGATGCGTTGTGTAGTCCTCACTACCCTCTGGAGAGCCGTACGGTTGTGAGCGGAGCAGTTGCCATACCAGGCGGTGATACAGCCCGACAGGATGCTCTCGATTGTGCATCTGTAGAAGTTTGTGAGTGTTTTTGGTGACAAGCCGAATTTCTTCAGCCTCCTGAGGTTGAAGAGGCGCTGTTGTGCCTTCTTCACCATGCTGTCTGTGTGGGTGGACCATTTCAGTTTGTCTGTGATGTGTACACCGAGGAACTTAAAACTTCCACCTTCTCCACTACTGTCCCGTCGATGTGGAGAGGGGGGTGCTCCCTCTGCTGTTTCCTGAAGTCCACGATCATCTCCTTAGTTTTGTTGACGTTGAGTGAGAGGTTCTTTTCCTGACACCAAAATTAAAATAAATTAGCCAAGACCTCAGAGAAAAAATTGTAGACCTCCAAGTCTGGTTCATCCTTGGGAGCAATTTCCAAACGCCTGAAGGTACCACGTTCATCTGTTCAGATGAGTTTAAATGTATTTGGCTAAGGTGTATGTAAACTTCCGACTTCAACTGTATATCACAGAAAGGTCTACCAAAAGGAAATATAAGAATCAAGATCAAACCTCAAAAGACCACTGGCCCATGTGAATATATGTAGCCTTAGAATTAAGGTTCATGAAATCAATAACTTGCTAACATCAGATAACATTCATATATTAGCCATTTCTGAGACTCACTTAGATAATTAATTTGATGATACAGCCGTAGCAATACAAGGATATAACATCTATAGAAGAGACATAAATGCTTATGGGGAGGTGTTGCTGTATATATTCAGAGCCATATCCCTGTAATGCTTAGAGAAGATCTTATGTCAAGTGTTATTGAAGTGTTGTGGTTGCATGTTCACTTAAAGCCTTTTCTTTTGGGGTGTTGCTATAGGCCACCAAGTGCTAACAGTCAGTATCTAAATAATATGTGTGAAATGCTTGATAGTGTATGTGATGTAAACAGAGAAGTCTACTTTCTTGGGGACCTGAATATTGACTGGTTTTCATCAAGCTGTCCCCTCAAGAGGAAGCTTCTTAAAGTAACAAATGCCTGTAATCTGGTTCAGGTTATTAATCAACCTACCAGGGTGTTTGCAAACACTACAGGAACAAGATCATTGACATGTATCGATCAAATTTTTACTCATACTGTAGAACATAGTTCTAAATCTGTATCCATACCCATTGGATGCAGTGATCACAATATAGTGGCTATATCCAGGAAAGCCAAAGTTCCAACAGCTGGGCCTAAAATAGTGTATAAGAGATCATACAAAAGATTTTGCAGTGGATTATGTAAAAAATATTCGTTTGCATCCAAACGCTGTACATGATTAATTTATGAAATTGCTTCTGTTAATTATTGATAAACATGCACTTGTTAAGAAACTGACTGTTCAAACTTTTCAGGTTCCATGGATTGATGAAGAATAAAAACAAATTGTATGATTGAATGAGTTGGGGCAAAAGCAGTGGCTAATAAGTCTGGCTGTACATCTGACTGGCTTACTTACTGCAAATTGAGAAGTGATGTGACTAAACTCAACAAAAAGAAGAAACTGTATTATGATGCCAAGATCAATGATATAAAGAATGATGGAAAAAAAACTTGTACTTAAAAGAAATTATGGGCAGAAAACAAAACCATTTGATGTTGCCAATTATTTTACTGAATACTTCATTGGCAAAGTGGGCAAACTTAGGCAGGAAATGCCAACAACGAACAGTGAGCAATTATGAAATAAAATCATTGCAAGTCTGAATTTTGTAAAGTTCTTAATTTATTTATTTAACCAAGCAAGTCAGTTAAGAACAAATTCTTATATACAATGACGGCCTACCAAAAGGCAAAAGGCCTCCTGCGGGGACGGGGGCCTGGGATAAAAAAAATAAATAATAACAAATAAAATAAAAATACAATATAAATATAAATATAGGACAAAACACACATCACAACAAGTGAGACTCTACATAAAGACAACATAGCAAGGCAGCAACACATGACAACACAGAATGGTAGGAACACAACATGACAACATGGTAGCAACACAATATGGTAGCAGCACAAAACATGGTACACACATTATTGGGCACAGACAACAGCACAAAGGGCAAGAAGGTAGAGACAACAATACATTACACAAAGCAGCCACAACTGTCAGTAAGAGTGTCCATGATTGAGTCTGAATGGAGAGATTGAGATAAAACAGTCCAGTTTGAATGTTTGTTGCAGCTCGTTCCAGTTGCTAGCTGCATCGAACTGAAAAGAGGAGCGACCCAGGGATGTGTGTACTTTGGGGAGCTTTAATAGAATGTGACTGGCCGAATGGGTGTTGTATGTGGAGGATGAGGGCTGCAGTAGATATCTCAGATAGGGGAGAGTGAGGCCTAAGATGGTTTTATAAATAAACATCAACCAGTGGGTCTTGCGACAGGTATACAGTGATGACCAGTTTATAGAGTATAGAGTGCAGTGATTTGTCCTATAAGGAGCATTGGTGGCAAATCTGATGGCCAAATGGTAAAGAACATCTAGCTGCTCGAGAGCACCCTTACCTGCCGATCTATAAATTATGTCTCCGTAATCTAGCATGGGTAGGATGGTCATCTGAATCAGGGTTAGTTTGGCAGCTGGGGTGAAAGAGGAGCGATTACGATAAATGAAAGTCTAGATTTAACTTTAGCCTGCAGATTTCGATATGTGCTGAAAGAGAAGGACAGTGCACTGTCTAGCCATACTCCCAAGTACTTGTACTAGCTCTGTTAGGGCGGTATGCAAATTTGAGTGGGTCTAGGGTTTCTGGGATAATGGTGTTGATGTGAGCCATGACCAGCCTTTCAAAGCACTTCATGGCTACAGACGAGTGCTTCTTGGGCACAGGGACTAGGGTGGTCTGCTTAAAAAACATGTCGGTATTACAGACTCGGACAGGGAGAGGTTGAAAATGTCAGTGAAGACACTTGCCAGTTGGTCAGCGCATGCTCGCAGTACACGTCCTGGTAATCCGTCTGGCCCTGCGGCCTTGTGAATGTTGATCTGTTTAAAGGTCTTACTCACATCTGCTGCGGAGAGCGTGATCACACAGTCTTCCGGAACAGCTGGTGCTCTCATGCATGTTTCAGTGTTATTTGCCTCGAAGCGAGCATAGAAGTAGTTAAGCTCATCTGGTAGGCTCGTGTGACTGGGCAGCTCTCAGCTGTGCTTCCTTTTGTAGTCTGTAATGGTTTGCAAGCCCTGCCACATCCGACGAGCGTCAGAGCCGGTGTCATTCAATTCGATCATAGTCCTGTATTGACACTTTGCCTGTTTGATGGTTCGTCGGAGGTCATAGCAAGATTTCTTATAAGCTTCCGGGTTAGAGTCCCGCTCCTTGAAAGCTGCAACTCTAATCTTTAGCTCAGTGCGGCTGTTGCCTGTAATCCATGGCTTCTGGTTGGGGTATGTATGTACGGTCACTGTGGGGACAACGTCACTGATGCACTTGTTGATGAAGACAATGGCTGATGTGGTGTACTCCCCAATGCCATCGGAGGAATCCAGGAGCATATTTTAGTCTGTGCTAGCAAAACAGTCCTGTAGCTTAGCATCTGCTTCATCTGACCACTTTTTTATTGACCAAGTCACTGGTGCTTCCTGCTTTAATTTTTGCTTGTAAGCAGGAATCAGGAGGATAGAATTATGGTCAGATTTGCCAAATGGAGGGCGAGTGAGAGCTTTCTCTGTGTGTGGAGTAAAGGTGATCCAGAGTTTTTTTTCCCTCTGGTTGTACATTTAACATGCTGATAGAAATTTGGTAAGACGGATTTAAGTTTCCCTGCATTAAAGTCCCCGGCCACTAGGAGCGCCGCCTGTGGGTGAGCATTTTCATGTTTGCTTATGGCGGAATACAGCTCATTGAGTGCGGTCTTAGTCCCAGCATCCGTCTGTGGTGGTAAATAGACAGCTGTGAAAAATACAGATGAAAACTCTAGGTAGATAGTGTGGTATGCAGCTTATCATGAGATACTCTACCTCGGGCGAGCAAAACCTCTAGACTTCCTTAGGTATTGTGCACCAGCTGTCATTTACAAAAATACATAGTCCGCCACCCCTTGTTTTACCAGACGCCGCTGTTCTATCCTGCCGATACAGCGTATAACCAGCCAGCTGTATGTTGATAATGTTGTCGTTTAGCCACAACTCCGTGAAGCATAAGATATAACAGTTTTGAATGTTTTAATCTTCTGCGTAGGTAATCCATTTTATTTTCCAAAGATTGCATGTTTTTTTGCAGAACGGAAAGCAGTGGGGGTTTATTCGATCGCCTACGAATTCTCAGAATGCAGCCCACCCTCCGGCCCTTTTTTCTCCGCCTTTTCTTCACGCAAATGACCGGAATCTGGGCCTGTCCCCAGGAAAGCAGTATGCCATTCACGTCGGGCTCGTCGGACTCGTTAAAGGAAAAAAGATTCTGCCAGTTTGTGGTGAGTAATCACAGTTCTGATGTCCAGAAGTTATTTTCGGTCATAAGAGGCAGTAGCAGCAACATTATGTACAAAATAAGTAAAAAAACAAGTTTCTACCAGCGCAAAGAAACAAACAAAAAAACACAATTGGTTAGGAACACGTAAAACGTCAGCCTTCATCTCAGGCATCATCTTTGCTCAGTGATTTGTTTGTGTTAAAGTATACTTCTAAACCAATTCACTCCCACTCAATCTGAGCAGCGATTATATAAATGTCTGCCTTGCTCATGCTCTAATTGGATCTCAGGTTGCTCAAATCAATTTCCAGGTTTCTTGAAAAATATATATTTTTCTCAACTGTTTAAATAATATGTGTGTAGTGACTAAAGAGGTACTGTCTCCTGCAGTATTCAGGTGCAAGCTTAAACTATTCCCTTCAATGTGTGTATAATTTGCCTCAATTTAATGAAATTAGCACCTTCACTGAAAGCAGCCATTGAGAAAACGGACCCTCCCACCCAGCATGACATTCTCTCTCTCTCCCTCCCTTTCTCTACTCTCTTTTTCTGCACTTCAGCATTGTGAATGTGCTTCATAACACTGTACAGTATGTCATCATTGAACTTCAATCTATGATCCATATGGAAAAAGGGTACAGCTTTTGATAATACAACCCTCATTCAATATAACACATTCATTTCATAAGGAAATACACTATAATGACATTATGGTTCCTGTAGCATTAATTCTATTGGGTTCTATTGAATTGCATATTCATTGAGACGGGAAATTGTTGTATGGCACATCAGAACGCAGTCTTAAAAAACTTGCATTGATAGAGCTGTATGGATTTCTGAACATATGGCATACATAAACCACATTTGAGTACCATTTGTCATGGGCTCAAAGGACCACCAAAGAAGCAAAATAGACACTAGATAGAGTATATTATGATAATCTAGAAACACTCAGCACAGTGCAGTTTGCTTGGACAGGTGGTTAGTATCTGTCAGTCAGTCAGTTCCAACAATCTCTAATATTTTATGGTCCTCATTGTCCCAGAAGCCTGTCTGACTGGTTGCTAATCACCCACCCACCCACATACCCTCCCACCCCCCTTCCCCAACAAAGTCACACACAGATAAACAGATGGGAGACAAACCAACCCAGGCCAGTGAATGGTGAACGGGTGACGTCTTCGATAGGTCAGTGAAGAACCAAATGAGATACAGGACAATCAATCACAAACACTGGACTTTTATATTTAATGTAAAATGTTTGTCATTACATACCCATAAAATGTACTTTCCACATTTCTCCACTTAAGAAACAAAGTTGTCTCCTTTGCTATTCCAATCTGATGTGTCCTTGGCATTTCGCAAGTTGTAAGTCAAGTTTATTGCAGTTGCCCCTGTCTTCAGACAGTGTTCTACAGTGCACAGCCATGCCTGATATGGTTTATTTTATTGTTATCTACTGTAGGTCGCACGCACAGCTGTCAGAGTTCTGTGGTTGGCTAGGGGAAGGATGTGGTTGTTCTGCTGGAGTTTCTGTACTCTTAGGGTCAAGTCCTGCTTGGGTCTTTGTGCTGCTTGAATGAAGTCCTGGTTCTGTCTCTGTGCTGATTTGATGAAGTCCTGGTTGGGCTTTTGTGCTGCTTGAATGAAGTACTAGTTGGGTCTCTGTGCTGCTTGGATGAAGTCTTGGTTGCGTCTCAGGTCTGTTACTGTTTGCTATGGGTTGATGCTATGCGCCTCTTTAACCTTCGACATCTCTCTGCTGCGCGCCTCCTGTATCCTCTGTATCCTCCACTTGCGCCCCCTGCCTCTGCCACCGCTGCCTGCAGCACTTTTGCCGTCCCTCTGTCTCTGTGGCTCGGCGGCATCCTGGGGCTGGCGCTGCTGGCCCAAAGAAGCGGCCAGGTCGGAGTGGGACGAGGTGCTGTCGATGAGCCTTCTCCCCAGGGCCAGCGGTCTCACAGGCAGGGTCAGGCGTAGGCGCTTCCAGAAGCGAGAGGTGGACGGCTCCGACTGGCGTCCCCTCCAGGTGATGGTGGCGGTACTGCGGCGTAGCTGCTTGGCCTCAGTGCAAGAGGCCGGTAGTCTCGGGAGGGGGCTGTAAAGGACGGTGATGATGTGGGCGTGGCTGGTGAGCTGGATGTAGAGGCCCACGCGACACTCCAGCAGGCTGACACTCTTCTCTGTCAGGTAGGCGGGGCTCAGGACCACCAGGAGACAGCGGCTTGACTGCATACACCTGAGGACAGCCTCCGACACATCTAGGGGAGAGAGACTCACCTTAGGAACCCACCAGGATGGGACTATGACACTATGGGCAACATTCAATAAAACCGCATTGCGGAATTTAGAGATACACTATGTGCGTTTAGTTGCTGACAGTTGACATCAAATTTTGGATTGAATACACAAATAAAAAAATTCTTATCTCATTAAATTACACAAATCCTTAAGTTTAGGAAAACAAACATATATGATTTTTCTTGGATGTGGGGAGGAGAGGTAGGCCCATTTGTAGACAGTACAGTATTTCTGTCTATTTAGGGGACCCATTTTGGCTGAAGAGCACCCCTACAGGCACAAATTCTGTTTTGCAAAAGCTGTTTTGCTAGCACAGACTGGAATATGTTCCGGGATTCTTCCTATGGCATTGGTGAGTACACCACATCAGTCATTGGCTTCATCAATAAGTGCATCGATGACGTCGTCCCCACAGTGACCATACGTACATACCCCAACCAAAAGTAATGGATTACAGGCAACATCCGCACTGAGCTAAAGGCTAGAGCTGCAGCTTTCAAGAAGAGGGACTCTAACCCGGAAGCTTATAAGAAATCCCGTTATGCCCTCTGACGAACCATCAAACAGGCAAAGTGTCAATACAGGACTAAGATCCATTCGCACTACACCAGCTCTGACGCTCGTCGGATGTGGCAGGGCTTGCAAACCATTATAGACTACAAAAGGAAGCACAGTCGAGAGCTGCCCAGTGACACGAGCCTACCAGATGAGCTTAACTACTTCTATGCTCGCTTCTAGGCAAATAACACAAACATGCATGAGAGCACCAGCTGTTACGGATGATTGTGTGATCACGCTCTCCGCAGCCGATGTGAGTAAGAGCTTTAAACAGATCAACATTCACAAGGCCGCAGGGCCAGACGGATTACCAGGACGTGTACTGCGAGCATGCGCTGACCAACTGGCAAGTGTCTTCACTGACATTTTCAACCTTTCCCTGTCCGAGTCTGTAATACCAACATGTATTCAAATCAAATCAAATCAAATTTTACTGGTCACATACACATGGTTAGCAGATGTTAATGCGAGCGTAGCGAAATGCTTGTGCTTCTAGTTCCGACCGTGCAGTAATATCTAACAAGTAATCTAACAATTTCACAACTACCTTATACACACAAGTGTAAGGGAATGATTAAGAATATGTACATATAAATATATGGATGAGCGATGAACGAACGACATAGGCAAGATGCAGTAGATGGTATAGAGAACAGTATATACATAGAAGATGAGTAATGTAGGGTATGTAAACATTATATAAAGTGACATTGTTTAAGTGACTAGTGATACATTTGATACATCCAAATATTAATAATTAAAGTGGCTAGAGATTGAGTCTGTATGTTGGCAGCAGCCACTCAATGCTAGTGACGGTTGTTTAACAGTCTGATGGCCTTGAGATAGAAGCTGTTTTTCAGTCTCTCGGTCCCAGCTTTGATGCACCTGTACTCTCCTTTTGGATGATAGCGTGGTGAACAGGCAGAGGATCGGGTGGTTGTTGTCCTTGATGATCTTTTTTGGTCTTCCTGTGACATCGGGTGGTGTAGGTGTCCTGGAGGGCAGGTAGTTTGCCCCCGGTGATGCGTTGTGCAGACCTCACTACCCTCTGGAGAGCCTTACGGTTGTGGGCGGAGCAGTTGCCATACCAGGCGGTGATACAGCCCGACAGGATGCTCTCGATTGTGCATCTGTAAAAATTTGAGTGTTTTTGGTGACAAGCCAAATTTCCTCTTCAAGGTGCAACAAGGCTGGGGCTGGTTTTCTTTTTGTAGTCGGTGATTGACTGCAGACCCTGTCACATACGTCTCGTTTCTGAGCCGTTGAATTGCAACTCTAGTTTGTCTCTATACTGACGCTTAGCTTGTTTGATTGCCTTGCGGAGGGAATAGCCACACTGTTTGTATTCGGTCATGTTTCCGGTCGCATTGCCATGATTAAAAGCAGTGGTTCGCGCTTTCAGTTTTGCGCGAATGCTGCCAGCAATCCATGGTTTCTGGTTAGGGAAGGTTTTAATATTCACTGTGGGTACCACATCACCGATGCACTTGCTAATAAACTCGCTCACCGAATCAGCGTATACATTAATGTTATTGTCCGATGCTATCCGGAACATATCCCAGTCCACGTGATCGAAGCAATCTTGAAGCGTGGAATCAGATTGGTCGGACCAGCGTTGAACAGACATGAGCACGGGCGTTTCCTGTTTTAGTTTCTGTCTATAGGCTGGGAGCAACAAAATGGAGTTGTGGTCAGATTTGCCGAAAAAAGGGCTTTGTATGCGTCGTGGAAATTAGAGTAGCAATGATCCAGAGTTTTACCAGCCCGGGTCGTGCATTCGATATGCTGATAAAATTTAGCGAGCCTTGTTTTCAGATTAGCCTTGTTAAAATCCCCGGCTACAATACATGCAGCCTCAGGATATGTGGTTTCCAGTTTACATAGAGTCCAATGAAGTTCTTTCAGGGCCGTCGAGGTGGCTGCTTGGGGGGGATATACACGGCTGTGATTATAATCGAAGAGAATTCTCTTGGTAGATAATGCGGTCAACATTTGATTGTAAGGAATTCTAGGTCAGGTGAACAAAAGGACTTGAGTTCCTGTATGTTGTTATGATCACACCACAACTTGTTAATCATAAGGCCTACTGGGATTCGATCCATTGTCCTGGGTGGTGGTCCAAACAGAGGATCCGCTTCGGAAAAGTCGTATTTCTGGTCGTAATGTTGGTAAGTTGACGTTGCTCTTATATCAATAGTTCCTCCCAGCTGTATGTATTAAGACTTAAGATTTCCTGGTGTAACAATGTAAGAAATAATACGTAAAAAAAACTAAATACTGCATAGTTTCCTAAGAACGCGAAGCGAGGCGTCCATCTCTGTCGGTGCCAAAATGAAGCTTTCAAGCAGACCACCATAATCCCTGTGCTCAAAAAGCACTCACTTCTGTAGCCATGAAGTGCTTTGAAAGGCTGGTCATGGCTCACAACACCAGCATTATCCCAGAAACCCTAGACCCACTCCAATTTGCATACCGCCCTAACAGAGCTACAGATGATGCAATCTCTATTGCACTTCACACTGCCCTTTCCCACCTGGACAAAAGGAACATATATGTGAGAACGCTATTCATTGACTACAGTTCAGAATTCAACACCATAGAGCCGTCAAAGCTCACCAATAAGCTAAGGACCCTGGGACGAAACACCTCCTGCAACTGGATCCTGAACTACCTGACGGGCCGCCCCAGGTGGTAAGGGTAGGTAACAACACATCCGCCACGCTGATCCTCAACATAGGGGCCCCTCAGACCCCTCCTGTACTCCCTGTTCACTTATGACTGCACGGCCTGGCACGACTCCAACACCATCATTAAGTTTGTCGATGACACAACAGTAGTAGGCCTGATCACCGACAATGACGAGACAGTCTATAGGGTGGTGGTCAGAGACCTGGCCATGTGGTGCCAGGACAACAACCTCTCCCTCAACGTGATCAAGAGATGATTGTGGACTAAAGGAAAAGGAGGACCGAACACACCCCCATGCTCATCGACAGGGCTGTAGTGGAGTAGGTTCAGAGCTTCAAGTTCCTTGGTGTCCACATCACCAACACACAAACATGGTCCAAGCACACCAAGACAGTCGTGAGAGGGCATGACAAAAACCTATTCCCCCTGAGGAGATTGAAAAGATTTGGCATGGGTCCTCAGATCCTCAAAAGGTTCTACAGCTGCACCATCGAGAGCATCCTCACTGGTTGCATCACTGCCTAGTATGGCAACTGCTCGGCCTCCGACTGCAAGGCACTACAGAGGATAGTGCGTACGGCCCAGTACATCACTTCCTGCCAACCAGGACCTCTATACCAGGCGGTGTCAGAGGAAGGCTCTAAAAATTATCAAAGACTCCAGCCACCCTAGTTATAGACTGTTCTCTTTGCTACCACACGGCAAGTCTAAGTCCAAGAGGCTTCTAAGCAATAAGCACCCCCCAAGCAATAAGACTCATGAACATCTAATCAAATGGCTACCCAGACTATTTGCATTGCCCCCCCCCCCCCCCCCCTTTTACACCACTGCTACTCTCTGTTATTATCTATGCATAGTCACTTTATTAACTCTACCTACATATACTTATTACCTCAATTACCTCGACTAACCAGTGCCCCCGCACATTGACTCTGTACCGGTACCCCCTGTCTCGCTATTGTTATTTTACTGCTGCTCTTTAACTACTTGTTACTTTTATTTCTTATTCGTATTTTTTAAACTGCATTGTTGGTTAGGGGCTTGTAAGTAAGCATTTCACTGTAAGCATCAACACCAGTTGTGTTCAGCGCATGTGACAAATAACATTTGATTTGATATTCTGCAAAGCTAGATTTTTTCCAACGGTGAAATAAAATTACAGAATAGTTTTGATGTACTTTAAAAGGAACGTAGTGAGAAAACGTACTAATCACTAACAAGTGGCCTCCCCTCAAAACTGTGCACATTAATCACACTGATTAAAGACAGTAATTAAACATTGCTATGGCAGGTTCGACTGAATTTCAACCTGTATATTTTCCATTATCAAAAACAATGCACATACTCATAGCTATCAGATATCACCTTCCAGAAATATATTTCAACCAGCAACTTCAAAACACAGTCATGTGAAAGATAATTCATAATATGACAAACATTAATGAAAATGTGATGAAATTAAATGACATGGATGAAATTGATATTGAGATAAAAAAAATTTTAATTCAGATAACAAACATTTACATAATATGAAAGTATACAAAATTAGACAATGTGAGACATTTAACAGATTGCAAAACAAATGGATGAATGGTTTCTCACTCACAAAAAGGAAACAAGACGACAGTGTAATAATGGAACAATGGTGTGTGTGTATGTGTGTGGGCCTGCGTGCGTATGTCACATATGCTATGCCATTCTGTATTCTAAGTGCGAGTTGCGTCTCCACAATGTTATTATGCTCGCTGTGTGTGTCTATATCTATATTCTGCAGTGGTATAGCGTTGCTATCTTGGCTCTGTAGCTAGTCTTTAATCCTTCTGACAGGTAGCTCCACCCGGAGTTGCTTCCAGAACCTAGAGGACAGATCGCTGGATTTGTCGCCTTGCCATCGGACCAACGCCAGGGCTACTCTCGCTCGCTTCAGCTCGCGCACCCAGCAGCCTCGCCTCAAGGGCTTATACTGGACCAGGATGACCCGCAGATGTCCACCCCACGCCATGCTGTCTAGCCCTGCCTTGAGCTCCAGCAGGGCCTGGGTCCCCTGGAGGCCGTATTCTGGGCTGAGCACCACCAGGACGCGGCGACTGCGGCCCACAAAGGTCAGCGTCTCGTCAGTGATGGCTGGGAAGGGGATCACACCATTCTCACTCAGTAACACAGCTCTTCCGAGGGGGTCGGAATGAGCAAGGCGCTATGCAGATTCACTAATCTTGATCACATAATGAGGAGTCATTTGGGATGCAAGATGATTTGTAGATCAGTGATTCAGCGCAGCGCCTTCATTCAGGTCAATCCTCCGAATCCTCTAATGGTAATAGCATGTGTCATTGTTAGGACCAGGGGAGGTTTGCTGAACATTTGACATGACCAGGGAAAACACCAGGCCCTGGTTGTAGGCTATTAGAGAGTTTTTCCTGGTCAGGTTGTGGTCAGGAAAATCTCCGGTCTGTTATCATCTGCCTCACAATTCCTACACATTTCTACCCACTGGTTCATTCTTACACACTGTTCCCCTTTCTCTCATACACTCCTCAGCCCGCGTTTGGACTGTTCCATACTGATATCAGTGCCTGAAGATAGACCATACTATTCTGTCTAAGCGGGGGGAGAGGTTCTCCCATACTCACTCCCTCCAGGAAGGCTGTCCCTGTCGAATATGCAGACGGTATAGCCCAGCTCATTCTCCAGGACCCTGCGGAGTGTCAGGAGGACAAATTGCTCCTCCTCGCTATTCCTCGCGTACGAGATGTAGATGTCATACTCCTTGTTGTCTGATTGAGGGAGGAAGCAGAAACACAGTAAGAAGAAAAAAAATGTATTTCAGAGATGTCATTATTAGGGTCAGGAGTTTCCTGACCACATTAGTTTTTCCAGGTCAGGTTTAATTCGTTGGAGCTACACTTTCTGGGCCAGGTCAAGTGGTCAGGAAAAATGAATGGCCCAGTTGGTTTTTCTTAGCAAGGTCTGTCTGTACAGTAGGTGTCCCACCTGTACAGCGTTCGTCGGTTCCAAACCAGGAGCGATAGAGCAGCAGCAGCTCCAGCCAGAAGATGTGGTAGACCACGAACAGCAACAGCATCAGGAACAGAGTCACGCCCAGGCCACAGCCCAGCTCAACAGATGGCAGGTACACTGAAAATTCATTACAATAGAGAATTGGGTGCCTCGGGCTGGCCTAGTTGGTAACACCATCACCTGCAGCATATAGTGTATCGCTATTCAAGGCGAGGTTTTCACAGTGCAAAAGAACTGTGCAAAGTGCGAAAAATAGCATAAACCAACATTTTTATTTAACCTACTGTATATTTAGGCAGGGGATTCCCATTGAGGCCAATCTCGCAGTATGATTTAACAAGAATTTTGTAAACTGAGCAATACATCTATAGTTGCCTCACTGATTACAATGAGGTTTATTGTAATTTTAGCAATCCGCACAATTATTTTTCAATACGAAAATGTTGCCCTCAGTCGGTGGTAGCCCAAATCCCAACCCTCCTACCTGTATGTCTCCTCCTGCTCTCCCTCACTGTTACGCCTGCTTATCCCCCCAAAAAAATCATAAAATAGGAAAGGCCTGTGTGATATAGCCAACTCTTCTAGGCTACAGGATTGGTGTGACCTGCACTCACTGGAAATAATATTGATAATGATAATATACTGTACTTTGTTTGTTAATTCTTTAGAGTTGGGGGAAGGGAGGTGCTATGCTGACATATGGATTTGTTTTAAGATGGTCATACTATGGATCATTTAGCTTGTTTGTTTTTATTATATTTGTATCAATTTTTTTACACTACCCCTTTTACCGGTACTGGTTACCTTCAGACAAGTCCCATGACACAATCTCAGCTTTCCACAGTGCAGTCCCATTCATTTGTAGCCCAAACGGTTCGGACGCTACCAAACAGAAGTTGGCAAATTAGACGGTGCTACCAACTTCAGATATCTGTAGCTTAAACTGACGGATTTTAATGGGATTTTTTTTAATTATGTAACTTAGATTGATGCACCGGTGCTAGGGGGTTAAGCACCTTTCACACGAGTCATTGCAGCCCAATGTGCTTCACAAGTTATTGCTTGAGAAATAATAAAACATAGTCGTACACTAAAGAATGTAGCATGTAAAAATAAAACAAAAAACAGAGCAAGATATAAAACAATGGTATAAAAATAATACTAATAAAGGAAACAAAGAGAATTCATCAAATGTAAAAGCATTCAAACATAATAAAAAGGCAAACTAGTTAAAAATCAAGATAATTAGAATATTGAAATGTTTTATGAATGTTACACTAAACAGTCCAAACCTCTGCAGAGGTGATCATTTTTTTTTTATTCTATCATGGAAACGATCGATGGTGGAAATTCAAATAATGAGGAGAGGCAAGGCCAATAATCAATTAAGGTATAACTTTAATTAAAAACGTATTATAATAAAGAGCCTGGTCGCACCACCCATGCAGGTGAAATGGAGTGAGAGTGGTTGTTACAAAAAGTACAGGAGCATTTATATAGTCAAACTACCCCATGCAAGCATCTGCAAAACACGTGACCCTATGCATGTGTGTGTGAGGGGAGACAACTTGGTGAAAAGGTAACTGAGTGAGAACAATATGGGCCAGAATGACAGGAAGTCACTCCAGATATACTTCCTCTAACAATAGCTCAACGGTTCCCCCAAGTTGGGGAGGCAAGTGCCTTTGACTGCCGGCCCAGATGATGTATCGTCGTACTGGTCACACACACACGAACATGAATCTTTCGCCCAGAAAAAGGCTCCAAACAGAACAATAGCTTTATCAATAGTGTGTAGGATATAACCTTTACTCTGTCTCCAGTTAACTTAAGAGGAACCAGTCAGTTTCTGTCAAGTCTTGGCTGAGTGCCCAGACATCATGGGGTCATTCTACACACACAGAACAGTTAGAACAGGCCTCTATTAATGCACACACACATTTCTATCTTATATGAGTTTGTTAAAGAAACTAACTCAAGCCCAATGCCTAGGCTTAAAGACGGATATTTTAGTACAAAAGCATTAGTAAGGTTTAACAGAAAATGCCCTCACAGATCACAAGATCAACCACAGAGCACTAGCTACACACCACCTCCCATAGTGACTAATACAACATTCAGCACATTTCCACACAAATGATCAACAAAAGTCATATTGTGTCATGCTATGCTCTGTGGTGTTCTAAATCATTCCTCACCCTCCTCTTCTAGCACTGCCCTGCGGGTGGCTACGTCTCGGCTGTTGCGTCCGGAGCAGTTGTATTCTCTGGTCAGGTCCTCTGAGCTGAACTCTAGGATGCGGAGCACATTCTCAACTGTCCAGTCCCCAAAATAATCCAACACCACCCTGTATGATAGAGAGATGAGGGAAGAAGAGAGGAGACGAAGGGAAGGAAAAATTGGGCAGGGGTAACAGAAGAATGAGAGGTGAGGATAGAAACAAACGAAAATAACAGTATACAAGAATAGAGATGAGAAGATAAACAGAATAGACAAGAAAAGACAGAAGAGGATGAGACTTACCTAGAAGTGAATGAGATGCGGGGATCAGCTAGCTGGTCTACAGTCTTCCCATCGATGGTCCACCAGGTCTCCCTGGGTCCTTTCAGGTAGGGCAATGATACCCTGCATGTGAGTTTCACCTCTGACCCTGCAACAGTCACCACGGCGATAAATACTCTTGCATTACCATGGGAACAATGTCTACTGTGCTACTGTGTCACCATGACAATATCACCCAATCTCATCAACTCACAAAAAAATGCAAGTAACATTCTGTGAAATGGTATTGATTTTACTCGATTGCCAGTAATCAAATTAATGTGGAACTGTCACTTTGGTCTGCACCCTGTGATGGGAAATATTATTATTGGCACAACCAAAGAACAGCTAAACTGGTACAACACTCTACACTAACTGGTGCAACAAATATAACTTACAACAAAGCACATTGGGAAACATGTTAAATGAGGCCCAGAAGTCACAATACTATGCACCCACAATTGGTCAATATGTTGGAAATGTACTGTATTCTATGTGGTGATATTATTCTAACATCTGAAATACAGATATTCTTTCCTCACACATGACCATTTTCACACAATGCAGTGTAATATTTTGTCAAACGTTTACAGTGCATGTTGAGTTGAGCCTTACTGTTAGAAAACAAATCTGACTTTCTGTTATCACATATGCATCTCCCCAAACGCACTCAATAAGCATTGCCCATCTTTACTTTCAAATTAGTGACAGCCAACACATAAGATGAGTTTAGCTAACTTAGTTACAGTAACTTCTAAGTTCTAAAACTGATCTCAAGTCAGTTACTAAAATGTTGGAGATGGAGAGGCCTCAATGTGAGATTCAGCTCTGACCCTGCAACAGTCACCACGGCTATCAATACTGCTGCATGGGAACAATGTTTACTGTACTAGATATTGTCACCATGACAATATCACCGCTACAGCCATGACTACAACGTTGTCACATTAAACATTAGAATGAAATTAAAAAATAGCCAAAACTCTGATGTTGATGATTCAATGTGTCAATGTTGAGTATTATTTTTTAGATTTATTGAGACAACTCTGTCACAACCATATGCTTTGTATTCATTCTAATTCAGTGATCACAACAGCGAAAAGTGGGAAGTGATGGTCTGATCTTCAACTGAATTGTATGACTTGTTATGGGGAAAGGATTGAATCTGAGTTGAATAAGTTTAACTTGATTTATCGTGATATGCACTGACTGTACAAATCATTAGGAACCCCTTCAAATATTGAATAGAACCCCCTTTTGCCCTTAGACCAGCCTACATTTGTCAGGGCATTGACTCTACAAGGTTTCGAAAGCGTTCCACAGGGATGCTGGCCCATGTTGACTCCAATGCTTCCTACAGTTGTGTCAAGTGGGCTGGATGTCCTTTGGGTGGTGGACTGTTGAGCGTGAAAAACACCACAGCATTGCAGTTCTTGACATAAACCGGTGCACCTGGCACTATACCCCGTTCAAAGGGACTTAAATCTTTTGTCTTGCACATTTACCCTCTGAATGGCACACATACACAATCCAATTGTTTCAAGGGTTAAAAAGCTAACAAGTGACACTGATAAGGGATCATGGCTGTCACCTGGATTCACATGTTCAGTCTGTTGTGTGAGTGTGATTTTTTGATTTTCTTTACATTTCTAAGTGACCCCAAACTTTTGAACCGTAGTGACCCCAAACTTTAGGAATATATATATGTATATATACACACAGTTGAAGTCAGAAATTTACAACACCTTAGCCAAATACATTTAAACTCAGTTTTTCACAATTCCTGTAATCCCAGAAAATATGCCCTGTCTTTGGTCAGTTAAGATCACCACTTCATTCTAAGAATGTGAAATGTCAGAATAATAAAATTACTTATTTCATCTTTTATTTATTTCATCACATTCCCAGTGGGTCAGAAGTTTACATACACTCAATTTGTATTTGGTAGCATTGCCTTTAAATTGTTTATCTTGGGTAAAATGTTTTTGGTAGCCTTCCACAAGCTTCACACAATAAGTTGGGTGAATTTTGGCCCATTCCTCCTGACAGAGCTGGTGTAACTGAGTCAGGTTTGTAGGCCTCCTTGCTTGCACACACTTGATCAGTTCTGCCCATAAATCTTCTATATGATTGAGGTCAGGGCTTTGTGATGGCCACTCCAATACCTTGACTTTGTTGTCCTTAAGCCATTTTCCACAACTTTGGAAGTATGCTTGGGCTCATTGTCCATTTGGAAGACCCATTTGCAACCAAGCTTTAACTTCCTGACTGATGTCTTGAGATGTTGCTTCAATATATCCACATAATTTTCCCTCATCATGATGCCATCTATTTTGTAAAGTGCACCAGTCCCTCCTGCAACAAAGCACGCCCACAACATGATGCTGCCACCCCCGTGCTTCACAGTTGGGATTGTGTCCAAACAGTTCTATTTTTGTTTCATCAGACCAGAGGAAATTTCTCCAAAAAGTGCGATCTTTGTCCCCATGTGCAGTTAGTCTGGCTTTTTATGGCGGTTTTGAAGCAGCGGCCTTTCAGTTTATGTCGATATAGGACTCATTTTACTGTTGATATAGATAATTTTGTACCGGTTTCCTCCAGCATCTTCACAAGGTCCTTTGCTGTTGTTCTTGGATTGATTTACACTTTTCGCACCAAAGTACGTTCATCTCTAGGAGAGAGCGGTATGACGGCTGATTGGTCCCATGGTGTTTAACTTGCCTACTATTGTTTTTACAGATGAACGTGGTACCTTCTGGCATTTGGAAATTGCTCCCAAGGATGAACCAGACTTGTGGATGTCTACATAAATTTTTCTGAGGTCTTGGCTAATTTATTTAGATTTTCCCATGATGTCAAGCAAAGAGGCACTGAGTTTGAAGGTAGACTTGAAATACATCCACAGGTACACCTCCAATTGACTCAAATGATGTAAGTTAGCCTATCAGAAGCTTCTAAAGCCATGACATCATTTTCTGGAATTTTGTATGTAAACTTCTGACCCACTGGAATTGTGATACAGTGAATTATAAGTGAAATAATCTGTCTGTAAACAATTGTTGGAAAAATTACTTGTGTCATGCACAAAGTAGATGTCCTAAGCGACATGCCAAAACTATAGTTTGTTAACAAGAAATTGTAAAGTGGTTGAAAAACGAGTTTTAATGACTCCAATCTAAGTGTATGTAAACTTCTGACTTCAACTGTATATGCTTTTCAGTATTTCTACATCTTTAGCTCATACAGCATTTCTCTCTCACACATGCTTTGTCATCGTACTGCTGTCAATTCTCCTTTTATCTCTTTCTGTGTCAAGTTGGCTGGATGTCCTTTGGGTGTTGGACCATTATTGATACACACGGGAAACTGTTGAGCGTGAAATACCCAGCAGTATTGCAGTTCTTGACACAAACCGGTGCACCTGGCACCTAGTACCATACCGTGTTCAAAGGCACAAATCTTTTGTCTTGCCCATTCACCCTCTGAATGGCACACATACACAATCCAATTGTCACAATGATTAAACATCTTTCTTTAACCTGTCTCCTCCCCTTCATCTACACTGATTGAAGTGACATCAATAAGGGGTCATAGCCTTCACCTGGATTCACCTGCTCAGTCTATGTCATGGAAAGAGCAGTGTTCCTAATGTTTTGTACACTCGGTGTATATCTTGATCAATATATTGATATGCTGATGTTTCTAATAGTCTATCTCTACCTACCTTGTTTGACAGGATAGAGTTGCTCCTTGGCAGGGTTGAGTATATTTGGCTGTTTGGGTAAACCACTGGGAGCTGAGAGAAACACAAAGCAGAAATTTACGCTCAACTTATTGAAAGTTTGACATTATCATATTGCAATATCAGATATTTATCCATAAAACCTTAACTATAGGAAATACTCAAAAACATATCACTGAATTGCTTTCATGGTCTCAAACATTAACAAAAGGATGTACAGTGCAACGTTCATAGTTACAAAACATTCAGATAGTTGTGAAAAAGGCCTTACACACTGCGGTTACATTGACCACTCTGGTGAATTTGATGGCTCTTCCTTTGGTCTCATAAGTGACCACACAGTGGTACAGTCCTTGGTAGTGCTCCAACATTACATAGATGGCCAGCTTGTCTCCTTTTATCACACGATTGATGTTGAAGTTCCCGAAGGCATTGCACTCCTGCTCAAGGTCAACACAGGAGGGAGAGGGGGGTAGAGCACAGTAGATCACAGGAGGTTGGTGGCACATTAATTGGGGAGGATGGGCTCGTGGTAGTGGCTGGAGTGGAATTTGTGAAATGGTATCAAATACATCAAACACATGGTTTACACGTGTTTATGCCATTCCATTTGCTCTGTTCTGGCCATTATTATGAGCCGTCCTCTCCTCAGCAGCCTCCACTGGAGTTGATCATCTTTAGTAGAAGAGAGGAACCAAAGAGGTCCATTGAGTTGTACACAGACAGATCTGAGCTGAGAAAAACACTACTACCTGGTACCACACTACTACCTGGTACCACAGTTAACACCAGTTTTCGCAGTTACCTCTTCATGTGAACACATACTGTACTGTACAGCGACAGAGTGAGCGTGAAGAAAAAGAGATTAAATGAGATGTACACATTTGTTTTATTTTCTTTAACTGGGCAAGTCAGTTAAGCTGAGCTGAGCTGATGAGACATTGGATTGCGCAGTCAGATGGAACAGGTAAATAGGCATTTCAACATCATAGACTGAGCCGGTGTCTATTCCACAAGTTACCACCGGCTAAATCTATGAGGTTGAAATGCTTATTTACCTGTTAAGTTTTAGAAATTTCTAAATAAAATCAACCTTATAAGTTTTGAATTTGCTGAACATATCTTATGTTTTGGCCATCACAGTTGTATGAAATCCGTCTAGAATGCAGTTTTAACCAATCATCATCCAGGATTAGACCCACTCGTTGTATAAACAATTGTATTGTCTTTGTTTTACGTTGATTGTCAATTTGTACCCAGTGTAGAAGCACATGACGGAATTTTCTGGTTGTAAAGAAAAATAAATATCTGGTAAAATGTAGAGTAATCAACTATAAAAAAAGTTGACAATAAAATTACTGTAAAAGTGGAACACAACACGTTACAATACGACAGGATGCCAGTCTATCGCAGGGACATAGTCCCAACCCATCTCCTCAAAGCATCACTAATAATGAAAGCTCTGCGGACTGCTATGAATTTGACATGAGGACAGCCAGGTTATTTGACATGGGAAGAATAGCCAGGTTATTTGTTAAATCTGTGACCCCAGAAAGCCAGAACTTCAAATGATTTTCAAAGAACAAGGCTCAACATTGGCCAAAACATAAGATATCTTCAGCAAATTCAAAACTTAAAAGTTTGATTTTACTTAGAAGGTTCTAAAACGTATAAAAAAACTTACCAAAACATTGGAGAGTCCTCAAATTTTGTAATCAGTGATGAAAACAGTCAAACTTTAGAAATCAGTCTTGAAATGGCACAACATGGGCTTTAATTTTGAAAATAAAGGAACTTACTGTAATTTACTATTCGGTATCTTAGCTCAACATTTGTTGTTCATTTTACAGCTAACAAATGCAGTAATTTGCTAGACCAGAATGCCTTGTGGTCTACAGTAACATATTGTAAACTGGTATAGCAGCACATTACTGTATGATTTACTGTAAAAAGAAAAATACAGCAATCTGTTACAGTGCTGGCTTTCTGGTGTATTGTAATATTTTTTTAATTGTATAACTGCCTTAATTTTGCTGGACCCCAGGAAGTCCAGTTTGTTACATTCTCTATGAAATTGGCTTTTAAATTATGTGTAATTCAAAATAGAGAGCTTTGAAATGTTGTATGTATGTCCATTTTAAAGTGGTTAAAAATCATGAAATTTCGATGACACTAGTATGATAAACCTAAGAAAATATACATTTTCATGAAGATTGAGATTTTTATGTTAACTTTTTGAAAATACTAATATTAATAGACCAAAATACTAACAACTCTCAAAACTGATAGGTAGATGTACAGTGGGGAAAAAAAGTATTTAGTCAGCCACCAATTGTGCAAGTTCTCTCACTTAAAAAGATGAGAGAGGCCTGTAATTTTCATCATAGGTACACTTCAACTATGACAGACAAAATGAAGAAAAAAAATCCAGAAAATCACATTGTAGGATTTTTAATGAATTTATTTGCAAATTATGGTGGAAAATAAGTATTTGGTCACATACAAACAAGCAAGATTTCTGGCTCTCACAGACCTGTAACTTCTTCTTTAAGAGGCTCCTCTGTCCTCCACTCGTTACCTGTATTAATGGCACCTGTTTGAACTTGTTATCAGTATAAAAGACACCTGTCCACAACCTCAAACAGNATCCCAGAACCACACGGGGGGACCTAGTGAATGACCTGCAGAGAGCTGGGACCAAAGTAACAAAGCCTACCATCAGTAACACACTACGCCGCCAGGGACTCAAATCCTGCAGTGACAGACGTGTCCCCCTGCTTAAGCCAGTACATGTTCAGGCCTGTCTGAAGTTTGCTAGAGAGCATTTGGATGATCCAGATGAGGATTGGGAGAATGTCATATGGTCAGATGAAACCAAAATATAACTTTTTGGTAAAAACCCAACTCGTCGTGTTTGGAGGACAAAGAACACCATACCTACTGTGAAGCATGGGGGTGGAAACATCATGCTTTGGGGCTGTTTTTCTGCAAAGGGACCAGGACGACTGATCTGTGTAAAGGAAAGAATGAATGGGGCCATGTATCGTGAGATTTTGAGTGAAAACCTCCTTCCATCAGCAAGTGCATTGAAGATGAAACGTGGCTGGGTCTTTCAGCATGACAATAATCCCAAACACACCGCCCGGGCAACGAAGGAGTGGCTTCGTAAGAAGCATTTCAAGGTCCTGGAGTGGCCTAGCCAGTCTCCAGATCTCAACCCTATAGAAAAGCTTTGGAGGGAGTTGAAAGTCCGTGTTGCCCAGCGACAGCCCCAAAACATCACTGCTCTAGAGGAGATCTGCATGGAGGAATGGGCCAAAATACCAGCAACAGTGTGTGAAAACCTTGTGAAGACTTACAGAAAACGTTTGACCTCTGTCATTGCCAACAAAGGGTATATAACAAAGTATTGAGATAAACTTTTGTTATTGACCAAATACTTATTTTCCACCATAATTTGCAAATAAATTCATTAAAAATCCTACAATGTGATTTTCTGGATTTCTTTTCTTCATTTTGTCTGTCATAGTTGAAGTGTACCTATGATGAAAATTACAGGCCTCTCTCATCTTTTTAAGTGAGACAACTTGCACAATTGGTGGCTGACTAAATACTTTTTTTCCCCACTGTAATTGTGGTGCAAGGCCTGAATTATAACCAAAAACATGTTTACAACCTAGTATACAATCTGACCACAATGTTTTGACCCCTGGTGTATACTGATGATTGCAGTGCTTTTTAATAAGGAACCTATTTTTTTATTGTATCAGGTAATACACCTTCTTAGCTGCTATTTGTACTATGTACTGCATCCAAGTGACAGTACTAGCCATTCTCCCATATGGTAAATGAAATTAATTGTACACAGACAGACCGAGGGTCACCTTACATGGTACCAGGTGACAGAGTGGCTAGTGTTAGGCAGCTTGATGTCCTCCAGGTCAGGGCAGGTTAGGATACTGCCCTCCTGTATGGGCGCGATGACTACGGTGGGAGGTACAGCAGCCGTCACCTCACAGTTAGGGTCCTGGCCACTTGGCAACACCTCCAGACGCACGGCCATCTTGGCACACGATGTCCTGTTTCTGAGAGGGGAAAGTACACACACACACACACCATGTTAAATCAGACAAACTTTGACTGTCATAAAACAAAACAAAAAGATATTGTAGGTCAGGAAGTTTTGGCTCAGGATATGACGCACTTTCTGATTGTCTGACAGATAATGATGATGGGTTCAAAAGATTAAAAGGATGACATTTTTTATACAAACATCTGCACATAGACAGGTTTTGGCACTACCGAGCCAAGTCTCCATCCTACCTCAGCATGCAGATGTACTGGCCCGCGTCCTGCGTGGTGGTGGGCTGCAGCCAGAGCTTCTCCCTCTCCTTGCTGAGCCTCTGGTCGGGGTGGTGGAAGTCGATGGGTTGTTCCAGGTCCTGACCTGCAGCCACGTGGTACCACACCAGGTTGAGACCTGCTGCCTGAACCGAGTTGTAGTTGTAGACAGTGGGGTGGGAGAAGAGAGGGCAGTGCAGCCAGCATGCCTCCCCTTCCATCACCCTCACAGCTCCATCGCCTGACTCGCCCCAGTCGTGGCACTGGATCACTGAGAGGGATAGAGGGATTACTCTAGACAGACAAAATCTCTCTCTCTCATTGTACCCCACTTCACATGTTGTATTTAGGAACATTGGGCTTGGAGAAGTTGGATTGGGAGAAGGAGTGAGATGTGGGACACTGATTTTGGGGGGCCTGTACTACTGTAGTCCTCATCACGTTTCTTTAACCTCTACGGGCTAGGGGGCAGTATTTTGAAGTTCGGATGAAAAACGTGCCCAAAGTAAACTGCCTGTTACTCAGGCCCAGAAGCTAGGATATGCATATAATTAGTAGCTTTGGATGGAAACACTCTGAAGTTTCTAAAACTGTTCAAATAATGTCTGTGAGTATAACAGAACTGATATGGCAGGCGAAAACCCGAGCAAAATCCATCCGGGATGTCTGAATCAGTCAGGTCACACTGTTTTCAATAGGACAGCTATTCAAAGCCTCATAGTTTAACACCCAGATTGCAGTTCCTATGGCTTCCACTAGATGTCAACAGTCTTTAGAAAAAGCTTTTATCTTGAAAATCAAGGGAGCAAGACAGCTTCTTCCTGAGTCCACGTCAAGTGTACGGTTATAGATTTTGCGTGTAACAGGGAGTGCGCGCTTAGGTATTTTTCTCTTCTATTCAGAAGGTTATATTCCGTCTGAAATATTATAGTTTATATTCATTTTAGGGTATTCGAGTATTGATTACAAATGCTGTTTGACTTTTTTCAACGAACTTTACCGGTACTTTTGGGATATCGTTTGTCTGCATGGATGAACGCCCTTGGGCAGGTGGATTACTGAACAAAACGCTCCAACCAAACGGAGCTTTATGGATATAAAGAGGGACTTTAATGAACAAAAGGACCTTTTCTTGTGTAACCTGGACGCTTGGGTATGCCATCATATGAAGATCAGAGGTAAGCGATTTATTTTATGCTATTTTTGAGTTTTGTGACAGCTCTGCTGATGATGTTATTATGCTAATTGAATATTTGAGCAGGGCGCTGTCCTCAGACAATCAAAATATTCTGCTTTCGCCGTAAAGCCTTTTTGAAATCTGACAACGCTGTTAGATTAACAAGAGTCTAAGCTTTTGAATGGTGTGCAGCACTTGTATTTTCATGAATGTTTGAAATTAGTATTTTTGTCATTTGAATTTGGCACTCTGCATTTCACCGGATGTTGGCAAAATCAAACCTGTTCACGAGATTGGATCCCTAAGAGGTTAAAGGGGTGGAGGTACGGGGGGCTATGCTGGGCTGCAAGACAGTTTGACGGTAATTCCCCTGTCAGATTCACACGGAGAGTAATAAACTGCCTATTAAGAGAACACCTGCAAGTTTCCATTTGCAGAGGTCTACACGCACCCACAAATGCTCACACACACTTTCTTAAATAATACTAATGGGAGATGACATGCAATTGCGAGCTAAAATAAGCTTGGGCTCGGGTGTGTCCCAGGATAAATACACCTCTTCCCCATTCATTGAGGAGACTCTCTCCATGCAGACACACTGTTAGAGTTTGGTTGTGGCATTTTTGTGGCCGTTTTGTTTGTTTGCTTGCTTTGACACCTTTCAACACCCCTCATTATCACATCTATGCACGCAACCACTCACTTACACTACTGAGTACTGACTACACACACACCATTGTTAATTATATTTAGGTTACTTCCTTTAATAAAATATATCTCCACGTTGTCTCCCTTTTTGGTACGGACTTCGAGTCGGTTCGTGACACACAGGTGTTCCTCTTGTCCAGATGTGTTACAGCCATGTGAGAATGCTCTTCATTGACTACAGTTTAGCATTCAACCCGATTGTTCCCTCCAAGTTTGACACAAAGCTCGGAGCCCTGGGTCTGGACCCCACCCTCTGCAACTGGATCCTTGACTTCCTGAAGGGCAGACCACAGGCAGTGAGGATTGGAAACACCCCCTCCACACTGACACTTAATACAGAGGCCCCCCAAGATTGTGTCCTCAGCCCTCTGATATTCTACCCACAACTTTGTCTTTCCACGACACGAACTCCATCATCCAGTTTGCTGTCAACACCACGATTGTAGGCCTGATAACCAACAACGACGAGTCAGCCTATATAAAGGAGGTAAGTGAACTGGCATTGTGGTGCCAGGACAACAACCTCTCCCTTAAGCCAGTAATTGTTAATTGAGGAGGATCCACATCAAATGTACTGCAGTAGAGAGAGTCAGCAGTTATATGTTCCTCTGCGTCCCCATCACGAAGGACTTGTCATGGACCAACAACACCATTCTTGTCAAGAGGGCACAACAGCATCTCTACTTCCTAAGGCGGCTGAAGAAATTCAGCATGCCACCCCGGGTCCTCTCCAAAAACTACTGCTGCACCATCGAGCGTCCTGACCAGTTACATCACGGTCTGGTACAGGAATTGCTCTGTCCAGCATTCTTACATAGGTGTTCCTTTTGTCCAGGTGGGAAAGGGCAGTGTGGAGTGCAATAGAGATTGCATCATCTGTGGATCTGTTGGGGCGGTATGCAAATTGGAATGGGTCTAGGGTTTCTGGGAAAATGGTGTTGATGTTAGCCATGACCAGCCTTTCAAAGCACTTCATGGCTACAGGAGTGCAATGAGTCGGTAGTCATTTAGGCAGGTTACCTTAGTTTTCTTGGGCAAAGGGACAGGTTGAAAATATCAGTGAAGACACTTGCCAGTTGGTCAGCACATGCTTGGAGTACAATCCATCTGGCCCTGCGGCCTTGTGAATGTTAAAGGTTTTACTCACATCAGCTACGGAGAGCGTTATCACACAGTCGTCCGGAACAGCTGATGCTCTCATGTATGCTTCAGTGTTGCTTGCCTTCAAAGCAAGTTATTTAGCTCGTCTGGTAGGCTCGTGTCACTGGGCAGCTTGCGGCTGTGCTTCCCTTTAATCCCCACCTTAACACACACACACACACACACACCTACCTAGGGCTGTTATGGTGACCGTATTACCGCCGCACTGGCGGTGACGAGTCATGATTGCAGTCCAATTCCGTGTGATCGTTTAGTCACAGTAATTAGGCTTCTCCAAGCTCTGATGTTGCTGATGGTTATTTGTAGTTTACCAGACGTGCTAACTGCCTGGCACTCAGCACTCTATTGTCCCTCTAATCGCTCTGACATCAATGCAGATGTAATCAAAAATCTAATCAAATGCTTCATGAGAGACCATGAGCTCATGTTGCGCAACATTTCTATGGGCTATGCAGTTGTGTGAGAAAACAGTTTTTATGGACTCTATTAGAAAGAGGATCCCATCAGCCTTCTATTGGCTAGGCCTACTATTTTCCAATTCTTCTAATATTAAGCACATTGCGTCGCTTTACAACAGGAGTATAGCCTACCTGGCTGGCAATAGCCATTTGCTATTTAAGACACATATTTTGTTCCCATGCCCCTGTTCCAAGACAGGTGCATGAAAATGGTCCATTCTAAATTCAAACTAATTTCACACATATTATTTAGTATACATAAAGACAATATTAAATTAAGAATAGTCTGACGGGTGACAATATTATCTATCACTTGTGGATTACGCATTATCACTTGTGAATGATGCCCAGCGTGTGCAGTAAACAAGGAACATTGTAAGCCTTTTTTTGTGACTTTTTCAAATCATAGTCGCACACCTCATGTAGCCTAGCCCATAGGCCTATATGTTTTGATAAGGTTTGTATCACAACTAAAGTGGCCAAATAATTCCTGAAAATGAATCACAGTAATCCAATTTATAACTGTTGCAGAGCCTAACAGGCATACATAGGTTGCGAGTGAGTTTCACATTTGGGGAAGATCATTTTCACCATAACAATTCACCTTCATAATAAAGCATTACATGTATAATCGCATTTGTCTTCACTTTTGAGAACAGCGTTTTCCTGCTAATTGACTGCATTTTTGAACATTTTCTTGCACAGAAGGACAAGTTTACCAGTAGCATAGGTCAACTTTTGTACTATGGGGGATAGTAAACTCAGCAAATTTGTAAAACTCCAAACAACTTCACAGATCTTCATTGTAAAGGGTTTAAACACTGTTTCCCATGCTTGTTCAATGAACCATAAACAATTAATGAACATGCACCTGTGGAACGGTCGTTAAGACACTAACAGCTTACAGACGGTAGGCAATTAACTTCTTTGGGAGCAGCGCACGAGGTGACGGTTTTGGAGAGCCTGGCGTGCCCAAAGTAAAATGCCTCCTATTCAGGCCCAGAAAATAGGATATGCACATATTTAGAACCATTGGATAGGAAACACTCTGAAGTTTCTAAAAGTGTTAACATTTTGTCTGTGAGTATAACAGAACGGATATGGCAGGCGAAAACCAGAGGAATTTCTGTCCTGGAAAAAGTGGTTTTGACACATTGCCTCATTTGGAACCTCTCCCTTATGAAAATGCCCATATAAGGGCATATGAATGCAATACCTATTGCTTCCTCTGGATGTCAACAGTCTCAAGAAAGTGTTTTGATTCTTTTTAGCTGCTTTTAGATTGTAGAAGACGACGAATAAGGAAGTGGCCACACAGATGTCAATAGAAGAAAATGCAAATTCCCGGCTGGCGCGCTCTGTGGTTTTTTCCTTTCTTATCGCCCAGTTTATATTCCGGTTTAAATATTATACTATATATACATAAAAGTGTTCCTAAGGATACATTTACAATTATGTTTGATTGTTCTTGGACAAGTTTATAGGTAAAAGTTGAACGAATTCTCCTCACGTTTCAATGGACGAGTGGAGGATGTATTTTCTCATTCTAATGCGCCAACCAAACGGAGATTTATGGATATAATACATTACTTTTTCTAACAAAAGAACCAAGGATTGTCTTCTTTGGACACTTGGGAAGCCCTCAGCAGAAGGTCTTCAAAAGGTAATTGATTTCTTTTCGCTGTGAAATGTGTTTTCTGTGAACCGTGAAGGCTTATGAATTTATGGTAATGGTAAAAATATGTGGGGTGCTATCCTCAAACAATCAAATGTGGTGCTTTCGCCGTAAAAGCACCACGCTGTGATATTGCCAAGAAGCAGAGCTTTTGATGACTATGAAACACTTGTATATTGATGAATGTTTAATAATTCAACTTTTGGATTTTGAATTTGGCGCCTTGCATTTTACCGGGTAGCGCTAGCGCACCACCACTACCTAAGAAGTTAAGGTCAAAGTTATTAAAACTTAGGACACTAAAGAAGAGGCCTTTCTACTGAAAGAAAGATGCCAAGGGTCCCTGCTCATCTGTGTGAACGTGTCTTAGGAGGCATGAGCACTGCAGATGTGGACAGGGAAATAAATTGCAATGTCCGTACTGTGAGACGCCTAAGACAGTGCTAGAGAGAGACAAGACGGACAGCTGATCGTCCTCGCAGTGGCAGACCACGTGTACCACCTGCACAGGATCGGTACATCCGAACATCACACCTGCGAGACAGGTACAGGATGGCAAAAACAACTGCCAGAGTTATACCAGGAACGCACAATCCCTCCATCAGTGCTCAGACTGTCCGCAATAGGCTGAGAGAGGCTGGACTGAGGGCTTGTAGGCCTGTTTTAAGGCAGGTCCTCACCAGACATCACCGGCAACAACGTCGCCTATGGGCACAAACCCACCATCGCTGGACCAGACAGTACAGGCAAAAAGTGCTCTTCACAGACGAGTCGCGGTTTTGTCTCACCAGGGGTGATGGTCAGATTCACGATTATCATCAAAGGAATGAGCGTTACACCGAGGCCTGTACTCTGGATCGGGATCGACTTGGAGGTGGATGGTCACAGCATCATCGGACTGAGCTTGTTGTCATTGCAGGCAATCTCAACGCTTTGCGTTACAGGGAAGACATCCTCCTCCCTCATATGGTACCCTTCCAGCAGGCTCATCCTGACATGACCCTCCAGCACAACAATGCCACCAGCCATACTGATCATTCTGTGCGTGATTTCCTGCAAGACAGGAATGTCAGTGTTCTGCCATGGCCAGTGAAGAGCCCGGATCTCAATTCCATTGAGCACGTCTGAGACCTGTTGGATCGGAGGGTGAGGGCTAGGGTCATTCTCCCCAGAAACGTTCGGGCACTTGCAGGTGCCTTGGTGGAAGAGTGGGGTAACATCTCACAGCAAGAACTGGCAAATCTGGTGCAGTCTATGAGGAGGAGATGCACTGCAGTACTTAACTTTTTAGGGAGCGGCAGCAGTTGTGACGGTTTTGGAGAGTCTGGCGTGCCCAAAGTAAAATGCATGCCACTCAGATCCAGAAAATAGGATATGCACATAATTAGTACTATTGGATAGGAAACACCTTGAAGTTTCTAAAAGTGTTAAAATAATATATGTGAGTATAACAGAACTGATATAGCAGGCGAAAACCCGAGGAAAATCCATCCGGATTTGCAGTTTATATTGTACATGACCTTCTTCTACAGGTTGCCTATTCCTTTCTATTTTAACTAGGACTGAGACTGCAGTACCTTTGGCTTCCACTAGATGTCAACAGTCTTTATACAGTGTCTGGAAGCTCTAGCACTAAGCAGAACAGATAGGAAGAGGAAGTAGTGAAGGGACCACTTTTGTCAACAACGTTTGACGGGCGTGAGATTGTGAGCGCGCCCCACTTTATTTTCCTTTCCTATTGTTCACGTTATTGTCCGGTTGAAATATTACAGTAAATATACATAAAAGGATACCTAAGGATACATTAAAAACTATGTTTGATTTGTTTGTAGAAAGTTTATAGGTATAATTTGAACATGTTCTCCTCGGGGTTCAATGGGCGACTCGACGGTGGATTTTCTGAACACGGAGATTTATAGATATAATAAATGACTTTTTCTAACAAAAGAACCATTGGATGTCTTCTTGGACACTTGGGAAGACCTCAGCAGAAGTTCTTTGAAAGGCAAGTGATATTTTTTAGCTCTTATATGGGTTTTGTGTGACCCGCACTGGATATGAATTTATGCTAATGTATAAATATTGGAGGTGCTATCCTCAAACAATCAAATGTTGTGCTTTCACCGTAAAGCCTTTTTGAAATCTGACAACGCTGTGATATTGCCAAGAATCAGAGCTTTTGATGACTATGCAACACTTGTATATTGATGAATGTTTAATAATTCAACTTTTGGATTTTGAATTTGGCGCATTACATTTCACCGGGTAGTGTCGGGAGCGGACCGCTAGCGCGCCGTTTCTCCCTAAGTAGTTTTAAGCGATTTTGCCACAACTTTGGAAGTATGCTTGGGCTCACTGTCCATTTGGAAGACCCATTTGCGACCAAGCTTTAACTTCCTGACTGATGTCTTGAGATGTTGCTTCAATATATCCACGTAATTTTCCTTCCTCGTGATGCCATCTATTTTGTGAAGTGCACCAGTCCCTCCTGCAGCAAAGCACCTCCACAACATGATTCTGCCACCCCCTGTGCTTCACAGTTGGGATGGTATTCTTCAGCTTGCAAGCCTCCCCCTTTTTCCTCCAAACAGAACGATGGTCGTTATGGCCAAACAGTTCTAGTTTTGTTTCTTCAGACCAGAGGACGTTTCTCCAAAAAGTACGATCTTTGTCCCCATGTGCAGTTGCAAACCGTAGTCTGGCTTTTTTATGGTGGTTTTGGAGCAGTGGCTTCTTCCTTGCTGAGCGGCCTTTCAGGTTATGGACTCTTTTTACTGTGGATATAGATACTTTTGTACCGGTTTCCTCCTGCATTGTCACAAGGTCCTTTCCTGTTGTTCTGGGATTGATTTGCATTTTTCTCACCAAAGTACGTTCATCTTTAGGAGACAGAACACGTCTCCTTCCTGAGCGGTATGACGGCTGCGTAGTCCCATGGTGTTTATACTTGCATACTATTGTTTGTGCAGATGAACGTGGTACCTTCAGGCGTTTGGAAATTGCTCCCAAGGATGAACCAGACTTGTGAAGGTCTCCAATTTTGTTTATGAGGTCTTGGCTGATATTTTCTAATTTTCCCATGATGTCAAGCAAAGAGACACTGAGTAAAAAGTAGGCCTTGAAATCAGTCAACTTAGTGTATGTAAACTTCTGACCCGCTGGAATTGTGATACAGTGAATTATAAGTGAAATAATCTGCCTGTAAACAATTGTTTGAAAAATGATTTGTGTCATGCACAAAGTAGATGTCCTTACCGACTTGCCAAAACTATAGTTTGTTAACAAGAAATTTGTGGAGTGGTTGAAAAACGAGCTTTAATGACCTAAGTGTATGTAAACTTCAGACCTCAACAGTATTATTGAAACAATGTTGCCATTATGAGAATGCCAACAGGTCTGGTTCCTGTGGGGGAAAGATTCTATTGGGGAAAGGTTCCCTTGGGGGTTGCCATGGTAGCCAAGAAGGGGAGTGAGGTGTGTGTGTTTGTGTGTGTCTGCGCTCAAACACACATGCATCTGGGGGTCTGGGAGAGGAATTGTGTCCATCTGATGAATGGGCATGTGCCTGAACTCAATTTTATACACTAATTGTAGTCTCACCAATTCATTTCTAATGACCGGTCATTTTTGACCGGGAACACCACAGGTGTACAAAAGTTAAATAAAACACACAATTGTATGAAAATCATCCAAATGGATTTTGTGTGTTCAGATGACCTGTGTGGACAAAGTCATGGAACATTACGACAATGAGATTAAATTAACAACATTTTTCAGAAAGAAAACTTGCAAATCGGTCCAATTCGACCGGAACACAGCAGGAGGGATAAAGTAGTTAGCAATATCCGTGGGTTTTGTGATAAATGAGCCATCCGATTCAATTTCATTTAAGGTGCTCCAAAGCTTTTTACTATCATTATTTACAGTGAGGGAAAAAAGTATTTGATCCCCTGCTGATTTTGTACGTTTGCCCAATGACAAAGAAATTATCAGTCTATACTTTTAATGGTAGGTTTATTTGAACAGTGAGAGACAGAATAACAACAAAAGAATTCAGAAAAACGCATGTCAAAAATGTTATAAATTGATTTGCATTTTAACTTCTTAGGGATCACTGCACAACTTGACCGTTTTGGAGAGCCTGGCGTGCCCAAAGTAAAATGCCTCCCATTCAGGCCCAGAAAATAGGATATGCACATATTTGGTACCATTGGATAGGAAACACTCTGAATTTTGTAAAACTGTTAACCATTTGTCTGTGAGTAAAACAGAACGGATATGGCAGGCAAAACCCTGAGGAATTTCTGTCCTGGAGAAAGTGGTTTTCACAGAGTGCCTCATTTGGAACCCCTCCCTCATGAAAATGCCCATAAAAGGGCATATGAATGCAGTACCTATCGCTTCCTCTGGATGTCCTTTGTCTCTAGAAAGTGGTTTCATGCTGTTCAGATGAGTTAGAACAGAGAAGAAGAGAGAATCAGGAAGTGCCTCTTTGGAACTCTGTAGGACTGGGCACGCGCTCTCGCCAAGCGCGCACTGTATTTCCCTCGGTCTGTAGAGCTCAGTTTATATTCCGGTTGATTTATTATAGTAAATATACGTAAAAGTGTTCCTAAGGATACATTTAAAATGATGTTTGATTGTTCTTGGACAAGTTTATAGGTATAAGATGAACGAGTTCGCGCCACGTTTCAATGGACTAGTGGAGGCTGTCGTTTCTGACTATGACGCGTGAACCAAATGGAGATTTATGGATATAATACATGACTTTTTCTAACAAAAGAACCATGGATTGTCTTCGTTGGACACTTAGGATGACCTCAGCAGAAGTTCTTCAACAGGTAATTGATTTGTTTTTGCTGTGAAATGTGTTATGTGTGTGCCACGCTGGCTAATGAATTCATGGCTATGTGAAAAGTATGTGAGGTGCTGTCCTCAAACAATCAAATGTAGTGCTTTCGCCGTAAAGCCTTTTTGAAATCTGACAACGCTGTGATATTGCCAAGAAACAGAGCTTTTGATGAGTATGAAACACTTGTATATTGGTGGATTTTTAATAATTCAACTTTGGGATTTTGAATTTGGCGCTTTACATTTTACCTGGTGGTGTCGGGAGTGGGTCGCTAGCGCCCCAATGATCCCNTTAATGAGGGAAATAAGTATTTGACCCCCTCTCAATCAGAAAGATTTCTGGCTCCCAGGTGTCTTTTATACAGGTAACAAGCTGAGATTAGGAGCACACTCTTAAAGGGAGTGCTCCTAATCTCAGTTTGTTACCTGTATAAAAGACACCTGTCCACAGAAGTAATCAATCAATCAGATTCCAAACTCTCCACCATGGCCAAGACCAAAGAGCTCTCCAAGGATGTCAGGGGCAAGATTGTAGACCTACACAAGGCTGGAATGGGCTACAAGACCATCGCCAAGCAGCTTGGTGAGAAGGTGACAACAGTTGGTGCGATTATTCGCAAATGGAAGAAGCACAAAAGAACTGTCAATCTCCCTCGGCCTGGGGCTCCATGCAAGATCTCACCTCGTGGAGTTGCAATGATCATGAGAACGGTGAGGAATCAGCCCAGAACTACACGGGAGGATCTTGTCAATGATCTCAAGGCAGCTGGGACCATAGTCACCAAGAAAACAATTGGTAACACACTACGCCGTGAAGGACTGAAATCCTGCAGCGCCCGCAAGGTCCCCCTGCTCAAGAAAGCACATACATGCCCGTCTGAAGTTTGCCAATGAACATCTGAATGATTCAGAGGACATCTGGGTGAAAGTGTTATGGTCAGATGAGACCAAAATGGAGCTCTTTGGCATCAACTCAACTCGTCGTGTTTGGAGGAGGAGGAATGCTGCCTGACCCCAAGAACACCATCCCTACTGTCAAACATGGAGGTGGAAACATTATGCTTTGGGGGTGTTTTTCTGCTAAGGGGACAGGACAACTTCACCACATCAAAGGGACAATGGACGGGGCCATGTACCGTCAAATCTTGGGTGAGAACCTCCTTCCCTCAGCCAGGGCATTGAAAATGGGTCGTGGATGGGTATTCCAGCATGACAATGACCCAAAATACACGGCCAAGGCAACAAAGGAGTGGCTCAAGAAGAAGTGCATTAAGGTCCTGGAGTGGCCTAGCCAGTCTCCAGACCTTAATCCAATAGAAAATCTGTGGAGGGAGCTGAAGGTTCGAGTTGCCAAACGTCAGCCTCGAAACCTTAATAACTTGGAGAAGATCTGCAAAGAGGAGTGGGACAAAATCCCTCCTGAGATGTGTGCAAACCTGGTGGCCAACTACAAGAAACGTCTGACCTCTGATTGCCAACGAGGGTTTTGCCACCAAGTACTAAGTCATGTTTTGCAGAGGGGTCAAATACTTATTTCCCTCATTAAAATGCAAATCAATTTATAACATTTTTCACATGCGTTTTTCTGGATTCTTTTGTTGTTATTCTGTCTCTCACTGTTCAAATAAACCTACCATTAAAATTATAGACAGATAATTTCTTTGTCAGTGGGCAAACATACAAAATCAGCAGGGGATCAAATACTTTTTTCCCTCACTGTATATCATTTATATTTATTTATAATTTCTATTAATTGACTGCAGCTCAGCATTCAACACCATGGTGCCCTCAAAGCTCATCACTAAGCTAAGGACCCTGGGACTAAACACCTCCATCTGCAACTGGAACCTGGACTTTCTGACAGGCCGCCCCCGGGTGGTAAGGGTAGGTAACAACACATCCGCCACGCTGATCATCAACAAGTGGTCCCCTCAGGGGTGCGTGCTCAGTCCCCTCCTGTACTCATTGTTCACTCATGACTGCACGGCCAGGCACGACTCCAACACCATAATTAAGTTTTGCGATGACACAACAGTGGTAGGCCTGACAACGACGAGACAGCCTATAGGGAGGAGAAACATGGCAGTGTGGTGCCAGGACAACAACTTCTCCCTCAACGTGATAAAGACAAAAGAGATGATTGTGGACTACAGGAAACGGAGGACCGAGCATGCCCCCATTCTCATCGACAGGGCTGTAGTGGAGCAGGTTGAGAGCTTCAAGTTCCTTGGTGTCAACATCACTAACAAACTAACATGGTCCAAGCACACCAAGACAGTCGTGAAGAGGTCACGACAAAACCTATTCCCCCTCGGGAGACTGAAAAGATTTGGCATGGGTCCTCAAAAGGTTTTACAGCTGCACCATCGAGAGCATCCTGACGGGTTGCATCACTGCCTGGTATTGCAACTGCTCGGCCGCAAGGCACTACAGAGGGTAGTGAGTACGGCCCAGTACATCACTGGGGCCAAGCTTCTTGCCATCCAGGACCTCTATACCAGGCAGTGTCAGAGCAAGGCCCTGAAAATTGTCAAAGACTCCAACCATCCTAGTCATAGACTCTGCTACCGCGCAGCAAGCGGTACCGGAGCGCCAAGTCTAGGTCCAAGAGGCTTCTAAACAGCTTCTACCCCCAATCCATAAGACTCCTGAACATCTAATCAAATGGCTACCCAGACTATTTGCATTGCTCCCCCCCCCCCTCTCTCTTTTACACTGCTGCTACTCTCTGTTATTATCTATGTATAGTCACTTTAATAACATGTACATATTACCTTAATTACCTCGACTAACCGGTGCCCCAGCACACTGACTCTGTACCAGGACCCCCTGTATATAGCCTCGCTATTGTCATTTTACTGCTGCTCTTTAATTATTTGTTATTTTTATTTCTTTTTTGGGGGGGTATTTTTCTTAAAACTGCATTGTTGGTTAAGGGTTCGTAAGTAAGCATTTCATTGTAATACCTGTTGTATTCGGCGCATGTGACAAATAAAATTAGATTTTTTATTTGATCTCTGAAATATGACTTCAGGTGTCCCTGGTGTTGAATTTCCACCACAATATGTTAGAGAAAGATCACACTGAATGATTCAGAACATGAACAATCATATTTGTCTTGGTAAAAATGTATTTTATAACATAAGGAATTGAAAATTCATCACTATTTTTGCAGCAGGCAGGTTACAACAAGCTAAAACCAACTGATGAAAACACTGGCGACCAATATACTTGCACATCATTTGTGCAAAAGTAGAGAGATGTTTATATTTAATACTTTCACACTGTCTATCGTAGTATGCATCTGTGTCTTCCCCAGGTCCCCAGTGCCCTTGTTTCATGCAGTAGCAACTGAGTCATGCTACAAGAAGATGCAGGAGACAATGTTCGCGAATGGATTTAGAATATTGATAAGTGGCAGTTGGGACATCGAGTGTCACGAAATGTTGACCCTGAGGACCTGCATATTTGCACTTTAAATGGAACTTGTTTCTCAATATAAGTACCTGGGTGTCTGGATTGATGACAAGTTATCCAAGACTGTTTTTTACATTGAAATAAATCATGCCTTAGTATTAAAAATATGAGAAAGGTCGTTCAAGCAACGCTTCTCCCTGTATTGGATTTTGGTAAAATAGTTTACATGCATGCAACCTCTTGTTTTTAAACCCTTGGTCGCAGTCTACCATTCCGAAATACGTTTTAGCACAGGGGACAATTATTGAACTCATCATTGTAGTCTGTATACAAATGTGGGATGGACCTCTGTCTGTAAGAGAGCTGCATTATCTTTTATTTATTTACAAAGCAATCTTACAGAAACTCCCTCCATATGTAACTTCATTAATTAAGATAAGAATAATAAGTTACCAAACCTGTTCACAAGAATGGATAACACTAGAGATCCCTTCAGTCTCCACAGATTTAGGAAAATCCGTGTTTAGTTTTCTTGCCCCTAATTTGTGGAACAATACACAGAGTTCACTACAGCTAGATGTACTGGTGCCACTCAGCCAGTTTAAATGATTGATTGAGGACCTCTATGTAGTTGAATGTGATTGCTTTTATGAAATGTTTATTTTTGTTAATTGTGTGCCGAATTGTATTGTTTTATACACGTGTATGTTTTAATATTCTGTTTATATTGTAATGTGTGCTCTCTTGTAAAATATATTTTTAATCTCAATGTGACTCCCAGTTCAAAAAAAAGAAATAAAAAGAAATAAAAGAAGTCATCTAAATGATCATTTTGGCCAAAACACTTGCAACCTCAAGTGATCACTATCGAACACAACAGCAAGTGGACACTTGATAAAGGGCTTAGGGACCAAGTGTTTGGTTTGAGATTCAGCCAGAGCATGTGCTTATTCAACCAGAAACATAACTGACCTGTCAACCTATTCTCGAATTCCCAATGTCAAGTCAACCTCAAGCTAGTCCTGCATCGGGTTGGATACCCACGGTTCCCCCCGGGTGAATCAGCTGGCGGATGGAATGAAAACATTCTTTCAATCCGTGGGTCGGCTCGCGGTTCAGAACAATTACATTGCAGGTCGGAAACATTTCAAATCAAGATAAGGCTACCAGCCAGGCATGCATTTATAGTGTGTATAGTTGGGGAACTGTCCCTTATTTGTGTGGTGCGAAAATGTTTTAATGTGCCCACGCTCAGAGCTTA
>QNTS01000141.1:689852-705970 GCA_003317085.1 Hucho hucho
CCAACAGTGGGCAACAATGCCTAATTCATCATAACTGGGACATGCTTAACACCCCGGCCATCCTACAATCTAAATTTGATGCCCTTAATCTCACTCAAATTATCAATGAACCAGGTACACCCCAAATCCGTAAACACGGACACACTCATAGATATCATCCTAACCAATTTGCCCTCAAAATACACCTCTGCTGTCTTCAACCAAGATCTCAGATATCACTGCCTCATTGCCTGCATCCGTAATGGGTCAGCGGTCAAACGACCACCCCTCATCACTGTCAAACGCTCCCTAAAACACTTCAGCGAGCAGGCCTTTCTAATTGACCTTGCCTGGGTATCCTGGAAGGATATTGACCTCATCCCGTCAGTAGAGGATACCTGGTTATTCATTAAAAGTGCCTTCCTCACCACCATAAATAAGCATGCCCCCTTTAAAAAATGTTTTACCTGGAACAGATATAGCTATTTGTTCACTCCAGACCTGACTGCCCTTGACCAGCACAAAAACATCCTGTGGCGTACTGCATTAGCATCAAATAGCCACCGTGATATGCAACCTTTCAGGGAAGTTAAGAACCAATATATACAGTCAGTTAGGAAAGCTAAGGCCAGCTTTTTAAAACTGAAATTTGCATCCTGTAGAACAAACTCAAAAAAGTTCTGGAACACTGTACAGTCCATGGAGAAAAAGAGCACCTCCTCCCAGCTGCCCACTGCACTGAGGCTAGGAAACACTGTCACCACCAATAAATCCACAATAATTGAGAATTTCAATAAGCATTTTTCTACAGCTGGCCTTGCTTTCCACCTGGCTACCCCTACCCCGGTAAACTGCCCTGCACCACCCACAAGCCTCCCCATTTCTCCTTCACCAAATCCAGATAGCTGATGTTCTGAAAGAGCTGCAAAATCTGGACCCCTACAAATCAGCCGGGCTAGACAATCTGGACCCTCTCTTTCTAAAATTATCTGCCAAAATTGTTGCAACCCTTATTACTAGCCTGTTCAACCTCTCTTTCGTATTGTCTGAGATCCCCAAAGATTGGAAAGCTGCCGCGGTCATCCCCCTCTTCAAAGGGGGAGACACTATACACTCAAACTGCTACAGACCTATATCTCTCCTACCCTGCCTTTCTAAGGTATTTGAAAGCTAAGTTAACAAACAGATCACCGACCATTTCAAATACCTTAGAAAGGCAAGATTTTTCTTTACTCCTACAAAACTAAGTGCTATCTAGAACCTAAAAGTGTTTGTTGGCTGTCCACATAGGATAACCCTTTTTGGTTCCAGGTAGAACCCCTTTGGGTTCCATGTACAACCCTTTCCACAGAGGGTTCTACCTGTAACCAAAAAGGGTTCTACCTGGAACCAAAAAGGGTTCTCCTCTGGGGACAGCCGAAGTACCCTTTTGGAACCCTTTTTTTTTTAAGTGTACTGTAAAATGTACAACAACAACCAGGTAGACTACCCACACACTGTATAGATACAGTTGTCAGAATAAAAAGTGTGCATGCATGAGCATTAGTTTGCAATTAAAGAAACTGTTGAGGTGGTTTTGATAGAAATCCAGACATACACAGTGACACGTGGAAGAGGAATATTAGAAACACAGAGATGAAGATGAGAGGTCTCTATGACCATGGCACAAAACATTGTCAAAAAGAAAACACAGATACACTGAAATTAACATAAAAAACTAAAAGAACATTAAACTTACACCGATGTGTAATCTGAAAACAGATGTTTATCGTATTACTAAATTCTTACCCTGTAAACAGTCTATGGACAAGGTAAGGAAACCAATATATAGGCATAATTGTGACATTTGGGTGAACCATCTCTTTCAACTTTGAACTATCCCTTTATACTCACTTCAGTTAATTCTCAAAGCAACATATGCTGACTTGTGTAAAATAAAGTTAGGTTACTTCATTTGATGTACAATACAATTTTGGACACCACAGCATTTTAATTTTAAGCTAGGCTACTTAGGCTAATTTAACTCAAAACCACTCTCTTCTGCTTATCTGAGTGTCACAAATGACTGCTTCAGTATTCAATTTTCTTGAAACATTGCCAATGCTGCCTGAATTGGCCTATAGTTTCTCATAATCATTCAACCATGGGATCGAAAGGGAGACGTTTTCTAATGAGTCACGAAATTACTTAAAAGGGGACATATTGTAGGCTAATTCAGGCAGCATACATTAATTGATTCTGCTTCCACAAAAGAGCACTCCTTATGTGTTTGAAAGAAAATCTCATTATCCGCTATGATCGATATCACGCTCTTCCAGTGCCCTCTGGCAATCTCGGAAAACAACGAGACATACGCCAATGTTTAAGCAGGTCCGATCAGAATCTGATGGAGAAGAGGACGGTCTTTCTGTCAAAACTGACATACTGTATGAAGTGAATGAAAATAATCACAAAAGACGTATAGAGATTTCTCCGCTTAAATGAAAATAATCACAATAGACGTATAGAGATTTCTCCGCTTGCAGTGTATGGGGAAATCATTACTGCTTGAATTGTTTGGATTATAGGCTACAAGTGGCTAAAAAGCAAGTTATAGGATGCAACTAGTACTGCAATAGTGCACAATGCGTAATAAAGAATGAATAGGTCGAGGTGATACTTACATCTCCACAAGTCCACCGGTTCACTCTGTAGCGCTGAATACCGCAACGGGAACGCTGACTCCCCGGGCAGGGCAGAGTGGCTGTCGCAGGGTGAGGAGACAGCAGGCTGCAGCTGAGTCAGACAAATTTACGATCAGAGAGGAACGACGGACACCGCGGCTGTGCCAGTACCGGGTTTGTTTTACTGTACCATTCACCACTGGACCATAAATCATATGACAAACGACAACCACACGGTCTTGGGAATCCTTCCAATCAAAGCGAAACTATCGAGCCTCCTTGAGATGCGGATCGGTAGTAGGCTACAGACGAATGACTGCCAGCCGTCGTAAACTACTTAGAGGTTTTGTGATATGCAAATCTCAGAGAGCCCCTGCTCGATGTCCAATGTGCCACTTGTAATTTAACTTAAATGACACTCCTCGCACTGTGTTGCTGGATTTAGGAGTAGATAAAGCCACCAACATAGTTAATATTTCCGTAAACTATTGGATAACTCAATCAGACACCATTCTTTCTCATAGACTTCAACATAAACTCCGTTATCGGTTTATAGTTACAGGCTAAGTGCTACTACAACATATTTAAATTTAAGGAAATAAGTAATTAAATCATTTTAGATTTTTCTTAGTGCTCTGCTTATTGCGATGAGGAAGGAAGTGAATCTTGTAGCATAGAGTTCAACTCCTCCCCTCCACGGAAAACCCAAGTTGCGAAATCTCCAATATAGGCGTTTTTTTCCGTCTATTGAGCAGCGACTGCAATCTATGGGTATTTCTCTATTTGAGTTGCGGTTTCAGCCTGGTATCAGGCTTTTTACAAAAATGTATTCACAATAGATGAGTCTAAGTTAATACATTGAATTTAATGGGGGGAAGATCAGCCTCAAACTATTGATGCATAGAGAAATTTGTCATGGATAGGGATGGGTATTTTACCTTTTTTGACTGTACATGCATGATTAGAACAAGGGTTGCTGCCACTGGAAAAAATATGTGTGCATTTATCTTTATGCCAACAGTGGGCAACAATGCCTAATTCATCATAACTGGGACATGCTTAACACCCCGGCCATCCTACAATCTAAATTTGATGCCCTTAATCTCACTCAAATTATCAATGAACCAGGTACACCCCAAATCCGTAAACACGGACACACTCATAGATATCATCCTAACCAATTTGCCCTCAAAATACACCTCTGCTGTCTTCAACCAAGATCTCAGATATCACTGCCTCATTGCCTGCATCCGTAATGGGTCAGCGGTCAAACGACCACCCCTCATCACTGTCAAACGCTCCCTAAAACACTTCAGCGAGCAGGCCTTTCTAATTGACCTTGCCTGGGTATCCTGGAAGGATATTGACCTCATCCCGTCAGTAGAGGATACCTGGTTATTCATTAAAAGTGCCTTCCTCACCACCATAAATAAGCATGCCCCCTTTAAAAAATGTTTTACCTGGAACAGATATAGCTATTTGTTCACTCCAGACCTGACTGCCCTTGACCAGCACAAAAACATCCTGTGGCGTACTGCATTAGCATCAAATAGCCACCGTGATATGCAACCTTTCAGGGAAGTTAAGAACCAATATATACAGTCAGTTAGGAAAGCTAAGGCCAGCTTTTTAAAACTGAAATTTGCATCCTGTAGAACAAACTCAAAAAAGTTCTGGAACACTGTACAGTCCATGGAGAAAAAGAGCACCTCCTCCCAGCTGCCCACTGCACTGAGGCTAGGAAACACTGTCACCACCAATAAATCCACAATAATTGAGAATTTCAATAAGCATTTTTCTACAGCTGGCCTTGCTTTCCACCTGGCTACCCCTACCCCGGTAAACTGCCCTGCACCACCCACAAGCCTCCCCATTTCTCCTTCACCAAATCCAGATAGCTGATGTTCTGAAAGAGCTGCAAAATCTGGACCCCTACAAATCAGCCGGGCTAGACAATCTGGACCCTCTCTTTCTAAAATTATCTGCCAAAATTGTTGCAACCCTTATTACTAGCCTGTTCAACCTCTCTTTCGTATTGTCTGAGATCCCCAAAGATTGGAAAGCTGCCGCGGTCATCCCCCTCTTCAAAGGGGGAGACACTATACACTCAAACTGCTACAGACCTATATCTCTCCTACCCTGCCTTTCTAAGGTATTTGAAAGCTAAGTTAACAAACAGATCACCGACCATTTCAAATCCCACCATACCTTCTCCGCTATACAATCTGGTTTCCGAGCTGGTCGTGGGTGCACCTCAGCCACACTCAAGGTCCTAAACGATATCCTAACCGCCATTGATAAGAGACAATACTGTGCAGCCGTATTCATCGACCTGGCCAAGGCTTTCGACTGTCAATCACCACATTCTTATCGGCAGACTCAACAGCCTTGGTTTATCATATGACTGCCTCGCCTGGTTCACCAACTACTTCTCTGATAGAGTTGAGTGTGTTCAGTGTGTCGGACTTCTGGCAGTCTCTATGGGGGTGCCACAGGGTTCAATTCTCAGGCCGACTCTCTTCTCTGTATACATCAATGATGTCGCTCTTGCTGCTGGTGATTCTCTGATCCTCCTCTATGCAGACGACACCGTTCTGTATACTTCTGGCCCTTCTTTGGACACTGTTAAAGCAAATTCCTGCAGCATTAGTAAAGATGTGCTCAATGCATGTTGATGATTTCATTCCTGTGCTGTTTGTAAATACCCTGGTAGATTGACTGATAACCTGAACCAAGTTGCAGGCACTGGTTACAGTCTGAAGCTCTTTCTTGAGTAAGCAGCTTTAAGAAAGCCAGTCAATATTCAGGTCATCCAGAAAATGTAAGCATTTCACACATATTATCCAGATACTGACTGTTAGCACTTGGTGGTCTACAGCAGCTTCCCACAAGAATGGAATTTAGGTGAGGCAGGTGAACCTGCAGCTATATTCAACAGTATTTAACATGAGATCCTCTCTAAGCTTTACAGGAATGTGGCTCTGAATGTGGACCACAACACCGCTCCCATTGGCATTTCTGTTTTTTCTGTAGATGCTATAAGTATGTATTGCTATCATCAAATATTCAGAGATATGAATGTCATCTGTTACTATCAAGTTATTGACTTCATTGCTTTTCTTGCTTTACTGGGAAGCTTATCAGATGTAGACATGACAATGTTATGTATGTTTGAGCTGCACACAGTGGACTTCCTACTAGGGCACACCGCCTCAGTGCTAACAGTATAACTCTGGTTCATTTTTTAATCTTACCTTTATTTAATGCAGCTGGTGGCCACACCAGATACTAACTGTTACTTTTGTTCAGGGACACATTCTTCCATTTATGTTAGTCACATGTCTGTGGAACTTGTTCAGTTTATGTCTCTGTTGTTGAATCTTGTTATGTTTATACAAATATTTACACAAGTTTGGTGAAAATAAATGCAGTTGACAGTGAGAGGACTTTTCTTTTTTGTTTTTTTTTGAGTTTAGATGAAGAGAAACATGTGCAAATGTTATTGAGTGCTATGGGGGGAAAAGATTATGCTTTGCTGAGAAGTTTGACTTCTAGAAAACCATCTGAGCTCAGTTTTGATGACATTGTGAAAACAATGCAAGCGCATTTGGAGCCAAAACCATTGCTCATAGCAGAAGGATTCAGATTTCATAAGCGCAATCAGGATGAAGGAGAATCTGTGACAGCCTGCGTAGTTGAGCTAAAGAAGTTGTCAGAACACTGCCAGTTTTGGAGAGGGACTGAATGATGCATTGAGAGACCATTTGGTATACGGAATAGTGAAAGAGTGTACCCAAAAGAGACTGCTGGCAGATGCTGATCTCTCTTTCAAGAAATCACTGTAGCCATGGAAATAGTCAGCGTAGATGCTATAGCGCTACGGTAGGAGTGAAAATACATGTGAACAAGATGGCAGCAGTAAATAAATCACAGAAAACAACCAGAGATAGTGAAATGTGTTACCGTTGAGGCAAAGGCTGGCATAATGCATCCCAAGACTGAAAAATGCAGTGAATTTAACAAAGTAGTGCACATTCAGAGAGTTTGTCATTCTGAGAAAGTAAGAAGAGCAGTGATGTGCATGCTGTCGATGAGGAATTAGACCAAGAGAGTGACAATGGATTAGCTAGCGTGGACAATGTGAAAAATGACTTGAAACAAGCTATCTGGCTAACACCACAAGTGAATGGACAGACTGTGAAAATTGAGATAGACACAGTCTATGCTGTATAAGTGATGTCACAAAGTGAGTTAAAGAGGCATTTCAAGAATGCAAAGTTGAAGCTGTCAACTGTACAACTGAGATGCTTCCTCTTGGAGTGATGTCTGTGACTGTTTAAGCAGTGGTGGAAAAAGTACCCAATTGTTATACTTGAGTAAAAGTAAAATACCTTAATAGAAAATGACTCAAGTAAAAGTGAAAGTCACCCAGTAAAATACTACTTGAGTAAAAGTTTTTGGTTTTAAATATACTTAAGTATCAAAAGTAAATGTAATTACGAAAATATACTTAAGTATCAAAAGTATAAGCAAAAATATAAATAATTTAAAATTCCTTTTATTAAGCAAACCAGACAGCATCATTTTCTTGTTTTTAAAATTTACGGATAGCCAGGGGCACGCTCCAACACTCAGACATCATTAACAAACGAAGCATGTGTTTAGTGAGTCCACCAAATCAGAGGCAGTAGGGATGACCAGGGATGTTCTCTTGATAAGCGTGTGACCATTTTCTTGTCCTGCTAAGCATAAAAAATGTAACCAGTACTTTTGGGTGTCAGGGAAAATTTATGAAGTAAAAAGTACATATTTTTCTTTAGGAATGTAGTGAAGTCAAAGTAAACATTTTCAAAAATATAAATAGTAAAGTAAAGTACAGATACCCTAAGAAAGTACTACTTAAGTAGTTTTAAGTATTTTTACTTAAGTACTTCACACCACTGCTTTTAAGTACAACGACCAACAGTGCAAGTTGGATCTGTACGTTGTTAAGTCAGTTGGAACCAGTGCTCTGTGGTCGTGAATTTTAATTTTAATTTTATTTAACCTTTATTTAACTAGGCAAGTCAGTTAAGAACAAATTCTTATTTACAATGACAGCCTACCCCAGCCAAAGCCGGACGACGCTGGGCCAATTGTGCACCGACCTAAGGGGCTCCCAATCATGGCCGGATGTGATACAGCCTGGATTCAAACCAGAGACTGTAGTGACACCTCTTTCATTGAGATGCAGTGTCTTAGACCACTGCGCCGCTCGGGAGTAGTAATATAAAGCTGGCGGGATTTTCCCAGAGAATGGCTGAAGAAGTTGCAGTTTGACTGGAGATCTATAAAGAGTGAGAGGAAATTGGAAGGAGTTTTGGTTGGAGCTGCATCTGTGTTCAAACCAGGCATTGGAACACATCAAAGGGAAAATAGTTTTCATTGACGATGCCACGCCCAGTTCCATACTCTATCCGCCAGGAAGTGGAAACTGAGCTGGATAGGTTGGAAGCCGAAGGGATTCAGTCCAAAGTGGACTGGAGCCCGTGGGCTACTCCAGTTGTGCCTGTGGCAAAGAAGAATGGAACCGTGAGACTGTGCTGTGATTTCAAAGTCACTGTCAACCAAATGGAGAACCTCACATTGGGTCTTGAAGAGACTGGAAGACAATGGACTTTGCGCAAGAAGTGACAAGTGTGAGTTTTTCAAGACGAGTATCACATACTGTGGACACTTGAGTGGACTGCATAAGTGTCAAGGGAAGATACAGGCCGTCACAGAGGCTCCATGGCTAAAAGATGTGTCACAGTTCCTATGATTTTTTAACTACTACAACAGGTTCTTGCCAAACCAAGCCTACAGTCCTCCACCTACTTAATAATGAGCCGCTGCGAGCAGAAAGTGGATGTGGACAAATCAAAGTGAGCAAGCATTCTGAGAAGCAAGAAGATGGTGACGTCAGACACAATTTTGACCTACTTCAATCCACACAAACCTGTGAAAATAGCATGTGACGCCTCACCATATGGCATCACCGTGGTCATGTCACATGTCATGAGAGACGGAAGTGAGCATCCAATAGCCTTTTCATAACGCTCACTCACTGCTGCAGAGAGAAGCTATGCACAGATCGACCTGGAGCAGCTGAAGCTGGTCTGGGGAATGAAACGATTCAACCAGTATCCGTATGGGAGGGAGTTCACCCTCATCACCGATCATCAGATGTTGGTTTTCATCTTCAATCCATAGAAGGGGATTCTGCTAACAGCAGCTGCACAGATGCAGAGATGGGCTCTTTCCCTCAGAGGACACAGATACAAGATCGAGTTCAAAAGAACACCAACACGCCCCAACGCAGACGGACTACCACATTTACCACTGGAAAGTGAAAACGCCAAAACCAGCCATGGATGACACACCTCTAGATGCGTTTACCCTCACTCAACTTACTTGAGAGTCTCCCCTTCACAGCTGAGATGATTCAGAGAGAAACAAGGAGAGACCCTACTCTTTCTCAAATGTACTCCACAACACAAAATGCCTGGAATGCACAACAGAAGTATCAGTTTGCTCAGTAATATCAACTCTGTTACGAACTGACACTGGATGTATCATGTACATTATTTGCATTTATTAACGATCCCCATTAGCTGCTGACAAGGTAGGGGTCCAGCAACATTAAGGCAGTTATATACAATTTAAAATATTACATGACGTTATATTTCATAACACTTTACACAATACATTAAGTGTGTTCCCTCAGCCCACTACTGGAGGAGTCATCAGGTCATATTGACTAGGCTCATTCATGACAATCTGCTGATCTATTCCTGGCCACCATGCGAAACTTCGGACAAGTGACTTAATTTTCACGACTCTGAAGTTGCCCACATAGATCTCTTTCAAGACCCCGTTTTGCAACTAGGGTGGAATGATGATTCCACCCAGGACGCTTTGGTTCAATACGTAATCCGGTCAGAATTTTGCAAGTTTAGCAGCAGCCCTAGCAACAAAAGCTAGAACCCATCGAATCCCATTGTGACGTAGAGGGGGACACTATTTGGCCGGGGGACATTATTTGGCATTACAGGCCCTGTGACAAAAAGTAGAAGGGTAAACATTAAAACTTTAATAAGAGTCTTAACCAATTTAATACAATTAGGGACAACCAGTCTATAACCCTACATTGGTGAACAGTTACGTTTTAAGACCTAAAGTAATTGGTGTACAGGATAGACAAGGTAGATTTACAGTGCGTTCTGAAAGCATTCAGACCCCTTCAATCACATTTTGTTACGTTACAGGCTTATTCTAAAATTGATTAAATTGTTTTGCTTTTCTCATCAATCTATAAACAATACACCATAATGACTAAGCAAAAACAGGTTTTTAGATTTTTGCAAAAAAATGAAATTAAATAAAAGGAAATATTACATTTACATAAGTATTTAGACCCTTTACTCAGTACTTTGTTGAAGCAACTTTAGCAGTGATTACAGCCTCAAGTCTTCTTGGGTATGACGCTACAAGCTTGGCAAACCTGTACTTGGGGAGTTTCTCCCATTTTCCTCTGCAGATCTTCTTAAGCTCTGTCAGGTTGCATGGGGAGCGTCGCCACACAGCTATTTTCAGGTCTCTCCAGAGATGTTCAAGTCTTGGCTCTGGCTGGGCCACTGAAGGACATTCAGAGACTTGTCCCGAAGCCACTCCTGTGTTGTCTTGGCTGTGTGCTTATGGTCGTTGCCCTGTTGGAAGGTGAACCTTCACCCCAGTCTGAGGTCCTAAGTGCTCTGGAGCAGGTTTTCATCAAGGATCTCTCTGTACTTTGCATGGTCTTAGAATCCTTTAGGCGCCTTTAGGCAAACTCCAAGCGGGCTGTTATGTGCCTTTTACTGAGGAGTGGCTTCCGTCTGGCCCCTCTACCATAAAGGCCTGATTGGTGAAGTGCTGCATTGATGGTTGTCCTTCTGGAAGGTTCTCCCATCTCCACAGAGAAACTCTGGAGCTCTGTCAGAGTGACCATCGGGTTCTTGGTCACCTCCCTGACCAAGGCCATTCTCCCCCGAATGTTAATTTTGGCTGGGTGGCCAGCTCTAGGAAGAGTCTTGGTGGTTCCAAACTTCTTCCATTTAAGAATGATGGAGGCCACAGTGTTCTTGGGGACCTTCAATGCTGCAGATATTTTTTTGTATCCTTCCCCAGATATGTGCCTCGACACAATCCTGTCCCAGAGCTCTACGGACAATTCCTTTGAGTTCATGGCTTGGTTTTTGCTCTGACATGCACTGTCAACTGTAGGACCTTTTATAGACAGGTGTGTGTCTTTCCAATCAATAGAACTTACCACAGGTGGACTCCAATTTGTAGAAACATTTCAAGGATGATCAATGGGAGCAGGATGCACCTGAGCTCAATTTCGAGTCTCATAGCAAAGGGTCTGAATACCTTATATATAGGTATTTTTAACATTTCTAAAAAAAGGTTTTTGCTTTGTCATTATGGGGTATTTTGTGTAGATTGAGGAAAACAAATATTTAATCCATTTTAGAATAAGGCTCTAATGTAACAAAATGTGCATAAAGTGAAGAGATCTGAATGCACTGTATCTGGTAGTAGATAAAGCAACTTAAAGTAACTGGTTGTGAGAAAAGGCATCTTGTGCTTAGATACAATATACTGTAGTAAAAGGAATCAAAATGTCACATGATTCAAACGAAGGCTCAGCAATACCAGTGACCCTAATACCCGTCCTAGAAGTGTGGGATAATGTGCCATTTAATTAATTGAGAAATTAACTGTGACAAATGGGTTAAGTTGATGGTAGAGTTGAAAGGAGGGCAATTCTACTGGAATCCGTTTACACGGCAGCATAGGCTGATACTGACCAGAGCCCCTCTCTCCAGGTGTAGTGGCAGAAGCAACATTGGAGAACTGGGTGGCCAGGCAAAAAATTGTAAGAAGAAGGGAGGGAAATTGAGAGAGAATAATTAGTACTTCCCCAAAAATGGACAGATGGTTGGTGGTGCTTGGTAAGTACAACCCCACCTTGATTGTTCAGACATCTGAGTATGTGGATCCAGAGAATGTAATGGAAGTCACACCCCCAGTAGCAGACCATACATTCAGTTTACACTATGAGAGGGGAGTGTCTAGTGCATTGTGTGTGTGTATAGTAATTTAAGAAGGTCATACAGTGTAGGAACGGTAAATGAGGGGCCCTGGTGGAGCACTGGGGGGGGTGGCAAGCAGCAATGCAGTGTCCCATATAACGTCAACCTCTATGGCATCCTCAGACCCGGAATGGCACACATGCTATTTACAGTTGCATGAGAATTGGGACAGACAGGACCAGTTACCTGGATGGAGAGGTTCACGGCCAGAGTACCTAGACCCGGCAAGGTTGGCTCCTCCATATATACATTCACCTCCCTCTTACCAAAAATCGGTTACTCACGGACACCCTTCGGCTCCCCCTCCAAAATAAGTAGGAATACATGGGACTCGGAGGGAAGAAAGTAGACCCGCCCAGAGTTACGGAATAAACACCCCAAGGTTTGACGGATCCCTTTAGGAATTAAATGGGGATCTGGCACCGAGGGGGTGGAGTACGTTTCTGGGTCAGATGAGTATAGGTGAATGAGTGGATGTGGAGTCGGAAGGGGAAGAAATACACGAAACGATTGAACGTACTGGTGATAGCGAAGTAGTAGTCACCTCTAACTGCGGAGTATTCAAGAATACATGAACCAGTACTAGTGCCTAGAACCTCATCTGGGGCAACCTGGAGGAAGATGGTTGAAGATTTTACCTCTATGATTACAGAACCCAGGGGGCAAATGGAAATGAGAATGGGTGCACACCCGCAAGGGGCCGAGACCAGAGTGAGCCAGGGTCAGGCAGGGAAATAGCAAAAGGGAAAGAGAGGCAAAAGGAGATGGCTCAACTCCTAAGCAAAATCACACCAATGTGCCCCTGGAAATAAAGGGAAGCATAGTGTTTCCCTGCCAACCCCGAATAAGGATCACTCATCTGCAGGGCACACACTCAGGCCATTTCCAACGCCGCCAATGGTCACCTGAATCATGCAGGGGGTTTAGTGCAGGAAAATAGCTATTGGGCGGTACCTCGATTAGAGGTAGAAGGATAAGCCCGGGTAGCAGTAAAGGGACTAGTAAAGGTTACAAAAAATGTAATCATTACTGAAGGTAATCTGACCCAAAGCACCCCCCCAGGAGAGGTTAGGAAATATGTGACACATGCAGTGAGACCAGAAAATAAAATATCACTTTACTTCCTAGGAGAAATCCTGGAAACGGTGGTAAGGATCCTAGAGACCTGCCATAAGGCAAGCATAAACTCAATGGTGCTGCCTTATATGAAATGAGACTCGGAAAGGTACCGTAGGGAGACCTCAGGGTTGGCCTATTCCCAAGGTGGCTATCAGCGGGGAATTAGAACGAATGAATAGGGCCCAGGGATGGGGGTGGACAGACAGCGTGGGAACTTTCTGTCTACTCCTGGACACCTTCAGGCTCCCTCCACCACCAGTGTGTCATTTTATACTAGTAATAACAACACTGAAGATGATGGGGATGATGATAATGACAGAAGGGGTTGGATGAGACGTCCTGGGCGTAGACAGGGTGGAAATGGGGGACCCCCAGGGGAACCCTCCAAGACCCCCGAGACGCCTGGATACTCCTTCACCCTCTGAAGAAGAGGGGGAAGATAGGGATGATGGAGAGGAGGACCGATGAGGAAATATGGGGTGTACGTTGGTGATTCCCGCTCCATCATTAGGGTTGCTACAAAGTCAACACAAGTATAAAAAGCAAAACCCCAAAAGACCTACTAAAAAACATTCAATTAATACCTATTTGGGGGACGGTGATGGGGCCGAATGGTAGGGAATACTATGTTCCTACAACAGAATAGCCTGTAGTTACCCCCCCAGATCATGGGTGGATAAGATGGACGAGGGAACTTGTGAAACACAAATTTTGAATTTGTGAATTTTGCCAATCACCCCTCCTCAAAGCATTTATTGTCAGCTCAGGGCCTCACTCTCCCCCTTAAAATGCCCATAATGGAAGTGGCACATGTTACAGGAGGCTAGGAGAAAGATTAAAAAGGAGCTGAAAGCAGACACTAAAACAAGGAGGAGAGTTTGAATTTGAGAGGGAGATGACTCTAGCTCTGAGATGTTAAATAGTAACAGCACCTGGACCCTCAGTGCTTCCTCCACAGGAAGTGCTAGGAGTTTAGATCTGAGCTCTGGCAAATCGCTACAGAATCTGGGTTACCGCAACCACAAGCGGTACCCATGACAACCTTGCTTCAGTCTGATGTGTGGCGTGAAAGGAAAATATTATAGGCAGTGTTGCCTAAAAGAGACAAAAGACATAAACTACCTGTTTAGAGTTAAACATTTACTAGACACTTATGGCTTCTCTGAAGGGGCCCAACAATTGTGGGTAACTTCAAACCACTGAAGTGCTGCCTTATATGAAATGGGACTCGGAAAGGGACCGTAGGGAGCCATACTTACAATGGTCCGTAAGGGCCTAAGCACTACTACAGCTAGGGAAGGACGGCATGACTAGCACGATATCTTAAGGTCTGAGGTGACGCAAAGCTGTTGACGGTGAGTGTGCCACCTGACCTGGGACACCGTTGCCAGTAGTCTGGAAGGGTCTTGGGACAAAAAGGCCAGGAAGAATACCGGGCGGGAACGATGTCCTGATAAGATTAGACGGAATAACAGCAGGACCAGTTAAAGTGGGGGATATATTGTTTTGTTACCATTGCTGAGTTAACCTACTCCCTAGGCAGAGGGGCAGCCGAACAATGTTTGGCATGGTGGTGCAAAGGTGTTTTTTCACTCTCTATGCAGATTTGGATTTGCTGAGCCAGAAAGACGAAACTGAAATCACCTAAAGTATGCGGTAGGAACGGTAAACAAAAGGACTCAAGCAAAGATCCTAAAGATACTGCAAAAAGGATGAGTATTGAGGATGGAGAAGGAGGAAGAGCTGGGCATGCTGGGGAGCCTTCCACAAAGCGTTTGTTCTTCTTTAGACTCCCTAACATTCTCAGACTATGAATCTCTCCTAAAGCGGGGTCGTCCACCAAAGTGTAAATACTATTTCCAAGGGAGCATGGGCATGCTGTTTCTAGTACTTCTGGTGGTGACTCTGTACTTGATAGGGGAGCCAGGCTGTCAACAAATGCATTTCAGAGCAGGGATAAAGCCAACTGAAAGATCAAATAAGGCTGCCTACATTGCAGTGTTTGAGACCTTGCCCTCCCAATTATATGTGAATGGGGGCAGAGAATGAACTCTACGAAGGGGTTTTTTCTTTTTACTGTAAGCACTGGATTGTCAGCAGAAGATGGGAAAGTTTGGTTTGAGGGAAGTAGGGAAAGAGAAATTAAACTTGAGCTGGGTGCTCACAGAGACTAGTAAATTGGACGTTTGACGGTCACTTAAATTATGAGGTTGGTTACCAGGTTTTGGACATGAACTGGGACCGTAGATACTTATACCGGGTACCAGTGCACTGGACCGAGCTGGAAGATAAAGTCATACAAGTGAACTGGATGAAAAAGGAAAGAGAATCAATCTGTACTCAGATTGGTGTGTTCAGTATTTTAAAGGGGACCCGGGCACGCCTTTATGGGAAAAGGAGTGTGTAGAAGCAGCGAATCAAGGCAAACATACCCCGGTCTAGTCTGTTCTAGGGTAACTTAAACTTGACATGCTCCAGAACAGAGAAATTGATTAATGTAAAGGGGACCCAGAGTGAACCTCTTAAAGGAAAATCACAAGGCTGTAGACAGACTACGGTAGACCCAGCTATATATAAATATTATGAGAAGTGTGTTGACGCAATATTGAACATGGATAAAGGACTGCGGGTGGACAGACAACCATGCTGGACCCCATTTACTGTAACCAGTTACCCTTTGGGTGGTGGTAATTGTCTAGGATATCGCAGTATAATGGGGTTAGGCATAGATAGTGAGATTAATAAAACCCTACCCTGGGTGTGGAAAAGACCTGTAACTTTATATCTACTCGATCCAAGCACACCCATAGAAGAATGGTAGAAAGTGAAAGAGAAATGTGGGTACAATGCCAGCCTAGTCCTGGGGAATTTGATGGGGTTAATAAAACACATTTTGGAGAATTGGATCAGTGTGTGAGTAAGACGATGGAGGGACTTCACCATGGATTCCTTTAAAGGTTCATTCATGGGGAAGTACTAGATGCCCTACACGTCAAACAGGACCTACAGAGAAAGGATACTGGTTGTGCTTCTAACCATAGTGGGTGCACTAACTGGAGGGTTAATAGTGTTACTGCTTGGAAAGTGTTGTGTGAGTGCAGCAATAAACAGGATGTGGGCCTGGAAACAAGATAAAGTATTGTTACTAAGAAAGGTTAGAAAAATAGTAGAAGATAAGGATGAATATGTGTATACTGATTAAGTA
>QNTS01000141.1:718300-758651 GCA_003317085.1 Hucho hucho
GTTTGTGCTGTGCTGTATAGCTTGGCTATACAGATTTGGGTCCAGGCTATAAGGAGCTCACGTTATCAGATTTGTGTTCTGTATACAGCAGTTAAGCTTCGGGATATAAATGTAGGATTTCATTTCCTTATGCTCAGTCTTACAGGAGGAGCTGCTGTGTTCAAGTGCAAGGGAATGTCATTGGGTGTGTGGCGGGCTCTCTATATCAGTTCAAGAGTCATTCGTCAGTAGAAAATGATGCTTCTGCTTGGCTCTAGTTCAGCAAGTGGGCCATGTCGAACAGTGTGCCTGTCTACAAGCAGTTTCCTATCACTCTTTAATTCCATGTCCTTTGCTAGACTCTAGTATCCAATTGCAGAGGGCAGGGGCTGTGCTGAGTACACATTGCTGGTCGGTTATAAACCTTTTGCAACAAGGCCCAGTGAGAACAGAGATACAGAGGGCTCCATTCAATCAAACACCCAATGTGCTGTTTACTCAGTGGCTCTTCTAGCCATGGTCAAGTAAAAGCAAAGAAGAGTTCTCGGTTATGTGGAAGTCTGTCGCTAAATGCTTTCCGTTTTGTAATAGGGGAAAGTATAGGCTATCGTTTATTATGACATAATAGAAATTGATTTTGCCCTAAAAAAAAGTGTCTGTAACTTTTACTTAACTACGTTCCTTTGAAAGAAGTAATGCATATAGAACAATATTTCCATCTGCCACATTTAGCAAAAGTGTGAAAGTACGTTTTTAGAACTAAAAAGATGTAGGTTGATGGGACAAGGTTTGTCTCTGAAAGAAGTTCTCTATTTCACAAGACAATGGCTCTTTAGGATGTCATCACATAATGCAAGCTGGGAAATCAACCCTCCATATATCCACATTTATTGTACTTTTCATTTCAAACATCGCTACTTTTGGCACGTTTATTGACACTGATTGTTCAGGGAAATTACATTTAAATATTTTTCTTTTCCTTTCTGAGTCTTTCTGCCATTTGTGTCTTTAGACTTGACAGTCCTCCTGAAATTAATTTGGCTTACTGTAAGTTGACTGTAAGTTACAGTACATACAAATAATTGCGGCCAGGTGTTTTTTCTGGCTATATGATCGAAGCAGGAAAAACTTGGTCAGGTCTTATTATCAGGAAAAACTCCTGCCATTGCCTATTGTGAATCAAATAGCCTGATATACAAGATGTTTATGTGTATCAAATAGTAGTGACCATGGTATTAGTAGTGACCATGGTAAATTGAAGCATAAAGCCTTATTGACGCAATCTAAGATGAGTCAGTCTATACCAGAACTAGTTAATGCAGACCACTGCTAGACCAATGCTAGCTACGCCCTGGAGTAGAGCTGGACCAGTGCTAGTGCAAACCATTACCAGCTAGCTACTAGTGTAGACCAGAGACAGTTAGCTACAGTACTAGCTACGCCCTGGACCTGAGCTGGACTAGAGCTAGTGTGATCCAGCGCTAGACCACAGCAAGTGCGGACGAGAGCTAGAAGGGGGGGTTTAGGTGAGGAGGAGGATTGTTCAAGATACAGATGCCAGGACTGAGACTAGGCTGAGCAGGAGCTGCCCTCCCTTAGGGGTGGGAGGGCCAAGAGACCTGAGGTGGCAGAACTCAGTGCTCGGGTTAGGGTGTAGGGTTAGAGCATATCCTGAAGGTAGGGAGGGGCAATTCATCTTGCTGTTCCGTAGGTAAGCACCAATGGTCTTGTAGTGGATGCGAACTTCGATTGGAAGCCAGTGGAGCATGCGGAGGAGCGGGGTGAGATGAGACGGGAGATGACAAGTGCCTGGTTTAGGATCTGCGCCGCTTCTTGTGTGAGGTAGGGTGGTACTCTACGGATGTTGTAGAGCATGAACCTGCAGGAGTGAGTCACTGCTTTGATGTTTGCAGAGAACGACAGGGTGTTGTCCAGGGTCACGCCAAGGTTATTTGAACTCTGGGTGGGCAGCTGTGGAGTTGTCAACCGTGATGGAGAGGTCTTTTAGCAGGCAGGCATTCCCCGGGAGGAAGAGCTGCTCTGTCTTGTCGAGGTGGGGGAGAAAAGTAGTTGAGTGTCATCCACATAGCAATGATAGGAGAGACCATGTGAGGATATGACAATGACTTGGTGTATAGAGAGAAGAGGCGAGGGCCTAGAACCGAGCCCTGGGGGACACCAGTAGTAAGAGTGCATGGTGCAGACACAGATCCCCTCCACATCACCTGGTAGAAGTGACCTGCCAGTTAGGATGCAATCCAAGATTGTGCAGAGCCTGAGATGACCAGCCCTGAGAGGGAGGAGAGGATGTTCTGATGGTTCACGGTGTCGAAAGCAGAAGATAGATCTAGGAGGATGAGAACAGAGGAGAGAGAGTCAGCTTTGGCAGTGCGGAGAGCAGCCGTGACACAGAGAAGATTAGTCTCGGTTGAGTGACCCGTCTTGAAGATTGACTGGTTAGGGTCAAGAAGATCATTCTGAGAGATATAAGGAGTGAGTTGATTAGAGACAGCACGCTCAGGTGTTTTGGAAAGAAAAGAAAGGGATACAGGTCTATAGTTTTTGATGTTAGATGAGTTGAGTGGTGGTTTCTTGAGGAGGGGAGCGACTTGGGCCATTTTGAGAGGAGGAGACGCAACCAGTGGTTAGGGATGAGTTGATGAGGGAAGTTAGGAGTGGGAGAAGGGAGGAGAGGATGGGGTCGAGCGGGCAGGCAGGTTGTCGGGTGGCCAGATCTCACTAGTGGCAGGATTTCTTCTGGAAAGAGGGGAGAAAGAGGTCAAGGCGTAATGGGAGTTACATGTGAGTGAGACCAGTGGACTGAGTGAATGAGTAGCGGATGTCGTCAACGTTCTTTTCAAAGTGGTTGATAAAGTCGTCTGCAGAGAGGGAGGAGGAGGGGGTGGAGGACTAAGGAGGGAGGAGAAGGTGTCAAAGAGTTTCCTAGGGTTAGAGGCAGAAGCTTGACATTTAGACTGGTAGAAAGTGGCTTTAGCAGCAGATACAGAGGAAAAGAAGGTAAAGAGGAGGGAGTGAAAGGATGATAAGTCCTCCGGAAGTTTAGTTTTCCTCCATTGTCGCTCAGCTGCTCACAGTCCTGTTCTGTAAGCTCGCAATGAGTCACTCAGCCACGGAGCAGGAGGGGAGGGCCGAGCCGGACAGGAGGAGAGGGAACAGTGCAAATCATAGGATGCGGAAAGGGAGTAGAGTAAGGTCGAAGAGACAGAATCAGGAGACAGGAGGGAGAAGGATTTAGCAGAAGGGAGAGATGATAGGATAGAAGAGGAGAGAGAGTGAAGTTTGTGACGGCGCATGACCAAATCAAACTTAATTTGTCACATGCACCAAATACACCAAGTGTAGACTTTACAGTGAAATGCTTACTTACAAGCCCTTAACCAACAGTGCAGTTCAAGAAGAAGAAAATATTTACCAAGTAGACTAAAACAAAAAGTTATAATAAAAAGTAACACAATAAGAATAACGAGGCTATATACAGGGGGCACCGCTACCGAGTCAGTGTGCGGGGGTACAGGCTAGTTGAGGTAATCTGTACATGTAGGTGGGTGCGAAGTGACTATGCATAGGTAACAAACAAACAGCAAGTAGCAGCAGTGTACAAAAGGGAGGGGGGTCAATGTGAATTGTCTGGTGGCGATTTTATGAGTTGTTCAACAGTCTTATGGCTTGGGGGTAAAAGCTGTTGAGGAGCCTTTTGGTCCTACACTTAGCGCTCCGCTACCGATTGCCGTGCGGTAGCAGAGAAAACAGTCTATAACTTGGGTGACTGGAGTCTCTTTCCTCTGACACCTCCTATTATGTAGGTCCTGGATGGCAGGAAGCTTGCCCCAGTTATGTACTGGGCCATTCGCATTACCCTCTGTAGCGCTTTACGGTCAGATGCCGAGCAGCTGCCATACCAGGCGGTGATGCAACCGGTCAGGATGCTCTCGATTGTGCAGCTGTAGAACCTTTTGAGGATCTGGGGGCCCATGCCAAATCTTTTAGTTAGTTCGTTGGTGATGTGGACACTAAGGAACGTGAAACTCTCGACATGCTCCACTACAGTACCGTCAATGTTAATAGGGGCCTGTTCAGCCCGCCTTTTCCTGTAGTCCACGATCAGCTCCTTTGTCTTGCTCACATTGAGGGAGAGGTTGTTGTCCTGGCACCACACTGCCAGGTCTCTGACCTCCTCCCTATAGGCCGTCTCATTATTGTCTGTGATCAGGCCTACCACTGTTGTGTCGTCAGCAAACTTAATGATGGTGTTGGAGTTGTGTTTGGCCACCCATCGTGGGTGAACAGGGAATACAGGAAGGACTAAGTACACACCCCTGAGGGGCCCAGGAGTTAACTACTAGCGCCCCACTCCCGTCACTACCCGGTGAAATGTGAGGCGCCAAATGAAAAATCCAAAAGTTGACTTATTAAACATTCATCAATATACAAGTGTTGCATAGTCATCAAAAGCTCTGATTCTTGGCAATATCACAGCGTTGTCAGAAAAAGGTTTTACGGCGAAAGCACAACATTTGATTGTTTGAGGATAGCCCCTCTCATATTTTATGCATTAGCATAAATCCATAACCAACGCGGGTCTCAAAAAACGCATAAAATCACTAATATAAAATCCCTTACCTTTCGTAGAACTTCTGCTGAGGGCTTCCCAAGTGTCCAACGAAGACATCCAATGGTTATTTTGTTAGAAAAAGTCATTTATTATATCCATAAATCTCAGTTTGGTTGGCGCGTTATGATCATAAAATCCTCCCATAGTCGCCCATTGAACCGTGAAGAGAACACGTTCAAATTATACCTATACACTTTCTACAAACAAATCAAACATAATTTTTTTATGTATCCTTAGGTGTCCTTTTCTGTATTTTTGCTGTAATATTTCAACCCGACGACAACATGAACGATAGGAAAGAAAAATAAAGTGGTGCGCATTCACAATCTCACGCGCGTCAAACCTTGTTTACAAAAGTGGTCCTCTGACTTCTTCCTGTTCCTATCCGTCTGGTTACTCCTAGAATTCCCAGTCTTTGACTGTTGACATCCAGTGGAAGCCATAGGTACTGCAGTCTCAGTCCTACATAACATTGTATGTAATAGGCACAATGGAGAAGATGGTCATTTACAAAAAAAACTGCAAATCCGGATGGATTTTCCTCTGGTTTTCGCCTGCTATATCAGTTCTGTTATACTCACATACATTATTTTAACACTCGTAGAAACTTCAGAGTGTTTCCTATCCAATAGTACGAATTATGTGCATATCCTATTTTCTGGGCCTGAGTGGCAGGCATTTTACTTTGGGCATGCCAGACTCTCCAAAACCGTCACCCATGCAGCCACTTCCTAAGAAGTTAAGGATCAGCGTGGCAGACGTGTTGTTGCCTACTCTTACTATTTGGGGGCGGCCTGTCAGGAAGTCCAGGATCCAGTTGCAGAGGGAGGTGTTTAGTCCCAGATGTTCCCTTTGTCTAGGTGAGAAAGGGCAGTGTGGAGTGCGATTGAGATTGCTTCATCTGTGGATTTATTGGTGGGGTCTGCGAATTGGAGTGGGTCTAGGGTGTCCAGGAGGATGCTGTTGATGTGAGACATGACCAGCCTTTCAAAGCACTTCATGGCTACCGACATGAGTGCTATGGGGCGGTAATCATTTAGGCAGGTTACCTTCACTTCCTTGGGCACAGGGACTATGGTGGTCTGCTTGAAACATGTAGGTATTACAGACTCGGTCAGGGAGAGATTGAAAATGTCAGTGAAAACACTTGACAGTTGGTCCGCGCATGCTTTGAGTACACGTCCTGGTAATCCGTCTGACCCCGCGGCTTTGTGATTGTTGACCTGTTTAAAGGTTTTGTTCACATCGGCTACTGAGAGCGTTATCACACAGTCATCCAGAACAGATGGTGCTCTCGTGTATGCTTCAGTGTTGCTTGCCTCGAAGCGAGCATGAATGGCATTTAGCTCATCTGCTAGGCTCGCATCACTGGGCAGCTCTCGTCTGGGTTTCCTTTTGTAGTCCGTAATAGTTTTCAGGCCCTGCTGTATCCGACAAGTGTCAGAGCCGGTGTAGTAGGATTCAATGTTAATCCTGTATTGACGCTTTGCTTGTTTGATGGTTCATCTGAGGCCATAGCGGGACTTCTTATAAGCGTCCGGATTAGTCTCCCACTCCTTGAAAGCGGCAGCTCTAGCCTTTAGCTCGATGCAGATGTTGCCTGTAATCCATGGCTTCTGGTTGGGATATGTTAGTACAGTCACTGATGGGAAGACATCATCAATGCACTTATTGTTGAAGCCGATGACTGAGGTGAAGTATTCCGCAATGCCATTGCATGAATCCCAGAACATATTCTAGTCTGTGCTAGCAAAACAGTCCTGTAGTGTAGCATCCGCGTCATCAGTCAACATGACTGACGCTTCCAGCTGCCCCTGAGAAACCAGGGGAGACTGAGGTACTAACACTAATTGCTAATTGCCTAGTAGAGGTGGAGAGCACACCTCCCTGTACTAAGCGCTGATTGCCTAGGAAAGGTGAAACCCTTCCCCCTCCAATACCTCCACTAATTACCAAAACAAGTCCCAAATTGCCCTGCCCCTTAATCCTGGTTGATGTGTCAACAACTATCTGCAAATTATGAGCAATCAGCAGTTATAGCTAGCCTAAAATTCTGCGGCATTGAAGGTCTCCAAGAACACAGTGGTGTCCATCATTCTTAATAGGGATAGGCGTCCCGCTAGCGGGACACCAGTCGACAACATCAGTTGAAATTGGAGGGCTTGCAATTCAAATAAATAATCGTAATATTAAACATTCAAGTGTCTTATATCATTTAAAATCTTAAAATCTTAAAGTCTGATTTACAATAGGTTTACAGTGAAAGCATACCATGCTGTTGTCTGAGGACACCGCCCCACATCAACATATTTTTCAACCAGCACAGGCATCACAAATAGCAATAAAATAATCCACTTTTTTTGGGTTACAGTTTGAATTTAAAATTGATTCCATTTTTTTTTTAAATGGTCACTGGCCTACACACAATACCTCATAATGTCAAAGTGGAATTATGTTTTTTGAAACGTTTACAAATCAATAAGTATTCAACCCCTTTGTTATGGCAAGCTTAAATAAGTTCAGGAATAATAATGTGCTTATGACACATCCTGGCCATAGAGAGCCCTCGGGGTTCTCTATGTTTTTTTTTTCTAGTTGTGTTATTTCTATGTTGTGGTTGTGTATGGCTCCCAATTAGAGGCAGCTGTTATTCGTTACCTCTAATTGGGGATCATACTTAGTGTGTTCCTTTCCCACCTGTGTTTGTGGGATATTGTTTTTGTTAGTGCAGTTTGAGCGCTACGTATTGTCCGATCAGTTATTTCTTTGTTGTTTTTGTATGTTTCACATTTAATAAATATGTGGAACTCTATGCACGCTGCGCCTTGGTCCATTTATTATAACGACGATTGTGACAGCTTAACAAGTTTAATAACACGTTGCATGGACTCACACATAGTGTTAACATGATTTATGAATGAATTTCAAACACAGAATCAACCACAAATACCAGGGAGGTTTTCCATTGCCTCTCAAAGAACCCTTCTTTGAGAGGCACTGGAAAACCTCCCTGGTATTTGTGGTTGAATCTGTGTATCAGTAGATGGGTAAAAAAAAAAGAAAAAGCAGACATTGAATGTTCCGTTGAGCATGGTGACGTTATTAATTACACTTTAGATGGTGTATCAATACACCCAGTCACTACAAAGATACAGGCATCCTTCCTAACTCAGTTGCCGGAGAGGAAGGAAACCACTGATGGATTGGCCAATGGTGAGGCCAATGGTGACTTTAAAACCGTTACAGAGTTTAATGGCTGTGATAGGAGAAAACCAAGGATGGATCAAAAACATTGTAGTTACTCCACAATACTAAGCCAATTGACAGAGTGAAAAAAGGAAGCCTGTATAGAATAAAAATATTCCAAAACATGCATCCTGTTTGCAACAACGCACTAAAGTAATATTGCAAAAAAGTGGCAAAGCAATTAACTTTTTGTCCTGAACACAAATTGTTATTTTTGGTGCAAATCCAACACAACACATTACTGAGTACCTCTCTCTATATTCCCAAGCATAGTGGGGGCTGCATCATGTTATGTGTATGCTTGTAATTGATAAGGACTGGGAAGATTTTCAGGAGAAGAAATAAATGGAATGGAGCTAAGCACAGGCAAAATCCTCCAGGAAAAACTGGTTCAGTCTGCTTTCCACCAGACACAGGGAGATTAATTCATCTTTCAGCAGGGCAATAGCCTAAAACACAGGGCCAATTCCACACTGGAGAAGACACTACCAAGAAGACAGTGAAATCTTTGACTTAAATCTACCTAAAGAGTTTAAAGAATTTTGAAAAGAATAATGGGCAAATGTTGCACAATCCAGGTGTAGATAGTTCTTAGAAACTTACCCAGACAGATTCACACTTGTAATTGCTGCCAAAGGTGACTCAGGGGTGTGAATACTTCTGTAAATGAGATATTTCTGTATTTAATTTTCAGTAAAGCAAAACAGAGAACACCATCGTGTTCGTGAGAATCTCATCTTTCCATAGACTGGTCAAAATAACATTACAGATGTTGTCGTGAGAAGACAGATTTTCGGGATGTCTCGTGGTCTGACAAACAGCGCTGTAGCTATTTCACTTTCCACTGCAGATGCCGACCTAGGCGGATGCATTGGATTGAGATGCAGCCCATGCAAAAAACGGCCAGATTTTGATGGAGATGTTTGTATTATGTTAATTAGATTGATGCACAGGTGTGTCTATAGACTCTTAATTAATTGTCCAAAAACTGTCTTGTCCTGGGGATACTCAAGCAACTGAGATAGAGACTGTGTCCCAAATGGCAGCCTATTCCCTATATCGTGCACTACTTTTGACTACAGCCCATAGGGCTCTGGTCAAAAGTAGTGCACTTGGGACACATCCAGAGCCTCAGCCTATATCACACTTCCTGTCTCTAACCCAAGTAGGGTTGACCAATAGATTATGCATAAAGCGACAATCAGCAGTAGAAAGAATAACAAAGCAAACTCCCCGTTAGAGAAATGTGCCAATCTCAAAATATTAGACAGAGCTATGGATGCAAGGACTGACCATCCATTATAAACTCAGCAAAAAAAGAAATGTTCCTTTTTTAGTACCCTGTCTTTCAAAGATAATTTGTAAAAATCCAAATAACTTCACAGATCTTCATTGTAAAGGGTTTAAACACTGTTTCCCATGCTTGATCAATGAACCATGAACAATTAATGAACATGCACCTGTGTAACGGTCGTTAAGACACTAACAGCTTACAGATGGTAGGCAATTAAGATCACAATTATGAAAACTTAGGACACTAAAGAGACCTATCTACTGACTCTGAAAAACACCAAAAGAAAGATGCCCTGGGTCCCTGCTCATCTGCGTGAACATGCCTTAGGCATGCTGCAAGGAGGCATGAGGACAGGCCGGACAGCTGATCATCCTCGCAGTGGCAGACCACGTGTAACAACACCTGCACATGATCGGTACATCCGAAAATCACACCTGCGGGATAGGTACAGGATGGCAACAACAACTGCCCGAGTTACACCAGAAACGCACAATCCCTCCATCAGTGCTCAGACTGTCCGCAATAGGCTGAGAGAGGCTGGACTGAGGGCTTGTAGGCCTGTTGTAAGGCAGGTCCTCACCAGACATCACCAGCAACGTCGCGTATGGGCACAAACCCACCGTCGCTGGACCAGACAGGACTGGCAAAAAATGCTCTTCACTGACAAGTTGCGGTTTTGTCTCACCACGGGTGATGGTTGGATTCGCGTTTATCGTCAAAGGAATGAGCGTTACACCGAGGCCTGTACTCTGGAGTGGGATCGATTTGGAGGTGGAGGGTCCGTCATGGTCTGGACTGAGCTTGTTGTCATTGCATGCAATCTCAATGCTGTGCGTTACAGGGAAGACATCCTCCTCCCTCATGTGGTACCCTTCCTGCAGGCTCATCCTGACATGATCCTTCATGACGATGCCACCAGCCAAACTGCTCGTTCTGTGCGTGATTTCCTGCAAGACAGGAATGTCAGTGTTCTGCCATGGCCAGCGAAGAACCCGGATCTCAATCTCATTGAGCACAAATTCTCCAATTGGATGCGGCTTAAGGTAGAGAAATGAACATTAACTTCTCTGGCAACAGCTCTGGTGGGCATTTCCGCAGTCAGCATGCCAATTGCCCGCTCCCTCAAAACTTGAGATACCTGTGGCATTGTGTTGTGTGACAAAACTACACATTTTAGAGGGGCCTTTTATTGTCCCCAGCACAAGGAACACCTGTGTAATGGTCATCCTGTTTAATCAGCTTCTTGATTTGCCACACATGTCAGGTAGATGGATTATCTTGGCAAAGGAGAAATGCTTGCTAATACGGATGTAAAGAAACTTGTGCACAAAATTCGAGAGGAATTAGCTTATGGAACATTTCTGGGATCTTTTATTTTCAGCTGATAAAACATGGGATCAAAACTTTCCATGTTGCATTTATATTTTTGTTGAGTGTAAATTTTTGCCTTTGATATTAACAATCCTTATTACCATTCCTTGATCTTAGTAAGCTAAATGCATAATACTTGATTGCACATGGTATAACTATTATCGCTGGCATATTGCTTTATGGAGTCAGATAATTCATTGAATGGGCTAATAGCTAAGTCTTATTACGAGTCGCATGTGAGGAGTATATAATATACAAACATATAAAATATTGCTTCACTAGAGTACTGTCTTAAAAATTAGCTAGATTACCTTGTTTGCCTAAAACTATTGTGTAGTTTCATGACAGGAAATGTATTAATATTACATCATATAGACAAACCAATATTCAAGACATTTTACTTAAACATTTAGAAATTACATTTGCAAAGTTTATTATTTACCTAATTCAGATCAAAACATTCAAAAGCCACAGACTCCTGTTCAAACTACAGGAGCATCACATAGACGAACCAACATTCAAGACATTTTACTTAAACAATTAGAAATGTAATTAGCATAGTTTATTATTTATCTAATTCAGATCAAAGGCATTCAAAAGCCACAGACTCCTGTTCAAACTACAGGAGCAATAAAAAGCCACAGACTCCTGTTCATACTACAGGAGCAATAAAATACCACAGACTCCTGTTTATACTACAGGAGCAATAAAATACCACAGACTCCTGTTTATACTACAGGAGCAATAAAATACCACACACTCATGTTTATACTACATGAGCAATAAAATGCCACATACTCCTGTTTATACTACAGGAGCAATAAAAAGCCACAGACTCCTGTTTATACAACAGGAAGAATAAAAAGCCACAGACTCCTGTTCATACTACAGGAAGAATAAAAAGCCACAGACTCCTGTTCATACTACAGGAGCAATAAGTACCACAGACTCCTGTTCATACTACAGGAGCAATAAAAAGCCACAGACTCCTGTTCATACTACAGGAGCAATAAAAAGCCACAGACTCCTGTTCATACTACAGGAGCAATAAAAAGCCACAGACTCCTGTTCATACTACAGGAGCAATAAAATACCACAGACTCCTGTTCATACTACAGGAGCAATAAAATACCACAGACTCTTGTTTATACTACAGGAGCAATAAAAAGCCACAGACTCCTGTTTATACTACAGGAGCAATAAAATACCACAGACTCCTGTTTATACTACAGGAGCAATAAAATACCACAGACTCCTGTTTATACTACAGGAGCAATAAAAAGCCAGACTCCTTTTTATACTACAGGAGCAATTAAAAAGCCACAGACTCCTGTTTATACTACAGGAGCAATAAAAAGCCACGAAGACTGAGGTTTGGTACCATTCTTTTTATTGTTCAATTATATTTTTTCATCCTGCTGTTTATTTGCAATGTTTTTCTATTATATGATGCAGATGAATGTGTGTCAATAAAGGCGCAAACATTAGCAAACACAAAGAACATTTACCGTAAATATGGCATTAATCGCACCCTTCAGTTTTACCCTCCATGGTCAGGGTGAGATCGACCAAAAGCCTACCTCCTTTATGAAACATCCAAACATACTGGTACATATTTAGGCAGGGCTCTTTTTGTCCTCATACCATTGCCTGCATGCCATGGACCTGACCTAATTTCAATGAGCCCAACCCCAACCCTCCAACACAAGTAGTCCTAGTGCTGGTGTCATTTTTCCCCAATGGAAGACTTCTCAGAGGCAGTATGGAGTGATTGGATTTTTTTTTTCCTTAGTGGAGTAGTAGTACACCGATGAAATGCAAAATCACCAATTTACACAAAGAAAAGTCAAGGGGGGAACCCCGCCTTCAGGTCGGGCCTCCTTCAGCACAGCAGCCAATCAGAGACAACCTCATAGACCTCATGACTCCTTAATAGGCTAATTTGAACGTATCTAAAAATCTCTGCTCCAGTGTTGGTGGACCGTGGTGAGTAATGATGACTTGAACTGTAATGAGTAAAGAGATAAGACAATAGGATATAGGGCAGTGCGTGTAGATATTCCCAGCAGCGGATTCAGAGTCTACAATGAATCAGGGCAGTGTATAACAGATTCCCAGTAGTGCGACTTATCACACAGGAATGCTGAGGTTTATACAATGACACATTGTATGATTTGGATGGTCGAGAATGCAGTCTATGCTTTTAGTAGAGCACTCTAAAATATAAATAGCTTTAATAAGTGGAGGTCCCAATGAAATATGAAGGAACTCCTGAATGATGTCTGAAGGTATAACTGGGCGTGGAACTCAGGTTTTGATGGCAGCAGTTAGTATCATGACATCTGACATCAGGGTTTGACCTTTCACCTCTCTTGTTAGCCCTAGCTGTCCCCTCCCTTAGGATCCTTCAAGAGTGTCCATCACAACTCTCACACTCAAATATTTTTCTGGGTCTTTTGTTCAAATGCTCGTTAGTGTAGCAAACTATTCAACAAAAAAAATCAGCACACAAATAATAAGACTTCCTTTCATACTGTACAATGTTTCTTGGCGTTAAAAAAAAAAATCTATGAACCCTTGACTACTGTACAGTATCGGAAGTCTACATATCTGTCTGTCTCACCGAAACTTCTGTACCAGCGTGACTGCTCTGTGAGTGCAGGAGAACAGTGGCTGCACGAACAGCTCAAGTGACTAACAATAATACTAAACTGTACCATGTGACTGGCCTACCTTTGGACAGGTAGCTAAACCCACTACCCCAGTGATACCCCTGGCCCATCCCCTTCCCATTCCCAATGAGAGCATCATATCAAGTCAGAGAGCAGGATTTGGGATACACGCCTATTCCCCTATGACGGCAGTGTCTGCAGAAGAGACCCTCGAACCTCCCCTTGCCAAACCCCTGCCTTTACCCCGCCATTACTCCCCTCCTCCAACCCCAAAATAAATTATAGTAATGATAGGAGGGAGGGGGGAAAGAGTCTTAGGCCTAGAGTCAATCAGATCAAGCTTTAACTGACACCCCCATAGCTGATGAATTGGCACTGTCGGAGGTGTAACTGTGTTGGAGCTGTCAAATCTGTGAGCAGCTGTTCTTGATCATTGTCAGGAAGCCACACCCGAGTTCAGAATGAGAAAGTGTAGGATATAGAGAAATTATGAGGATTTCTATCAGCCTAATCTCACATTCAAGTGTTCGAACTAAACAAGGCTGCGTGGGATTTCTCTCAATGGCAATGTCTGCTTTAGGTATAATGCCAGGAGCCGCATGTCGATTTGACAGCTCTAGCGCAGTTCCACCTCCGACATCGCCAAGACAACCGCTATGCGTATGACGACAAAAGCCGATCTGATTGAATAGAGCCCTAAATCAATTACAATACAATTATTATTCATGATTCTAACAACACAAAGAAAGCGAATGAAAGTGCCGTTGCATCCATAAGATGTGTGAACTACCATGGTTTAAAGCTTATTTTAGAGCTTGACTTTGAAACATTGACATTGTCATGATAAGGAGGATGAGCTTCCTGGTGCCACACTCGCATCAGGCTTTTGCATAAAATGTCAATTCAACGTCCTGATTTTAAAATATGTCGTTTTTTTATTTTGTTGTTGTTGTCATTTATCGTCGTTGTTGTTGTCGTTGAACAAGGTGTAAGAAATCAATGGGGTGATGTACAGGCTATGAGCCGCCGTCCTGCTCTGTAGAGTCCTGGCCCGCCACTTTTTCTCCTCCGTTAAGGAGAGCGGGAGCCTCAGTCCCTGAGTCTTTCCGTGAGCGGCCCTTCTCCTCGATGTCATGCAGCGATGGCTCTTTGTACATGCAAACTGCAGAAGGGGCGGGGGGAGCGGGGCAAGTGAGAGAAAAAGAGAGAGAGAGAGAGAGCGAGAGAGCGACAGAGAGAGAGAGGAGGGATATTTATACAGTATAGTAGAGATATATAGGTGAGAGCAGGAGGGGAGAGAGACAAGACAACGAGAGAGAGAGAGAGAGAGAGAGAGAGAGAGAGAGAGAGAGAGAGAGAGAGAGAGAGAGAGAAGGGATATTTATACAGTATAGTAAAGAGATATAGGTGAGAGCAGGAGGGGAGAGGGAGAGAGAGAGAGAGAGAGAGGAGGGGAGATAAATGAGGTCAGAGAGAGACAAAAAACAGAGGAGATTAATTGAGAGATTCAGCATTAGTTTATAGTAATTTTAGTTAAATTAGTTTAAACAACATTAGAAGCTACATTGCGGGGTTGGGGTCAATTTGAATTGAAGTCAGTCAACTCAAGAAATAAACTGAAATTCTAATTCGATAATTGAAAAAAATGGCATACATTTTCTATGACTTCTCAATAAACTGAAAAGGAGAAGCTATTTATTTCAATTTCAACATTTTTGAATTTTCAATTCAGAACACTTCCTGAATTGTGTGACTAAACCTTGACTTGACTAATGGCAGGTGTTGCATTTGAATCCAGCCCTGAGTGTGGCTGGCAGCCAGACTGCGTTTCGGTCTCACCTTCGATGGGTCTGGGGACAAAGTGTGAAGAGGGCTTGGTCTTCTTCACCCGGTTGCCCTTCATGACCACGCCATCCTTGTTGAGACCCATGTACCAGGCCCTGCCAGATTCGTGCTGCCGGTACAGCGTTGATGAGTAGATGACGTAGTAGTTCTCAAACACAGACTCCTTGAATTTCGCCTCTACTGTGAACAAGTCCTGAGAAACAAAGAGTGGAAGACTTGAGATCAGGTATTACAGTGCTCCAAGAGCTAGCCCACCGATTTAAAATATGTCGAACATCAATGGAATTTTTGGTTGAAAATGCAAAACGTTGTCATTGTATACACATTTTAAACCCCTTCCAACCACCAGTCAATGACAAGATTTCAAGGTTTTATTTATTTCAAGTAGAATTCAGATAATTATCAACCAAAAATGGACATTAATTTTACGTTATGCCAGGTTTGTTACCAGTGGAGGCTGTTGATGGAATAAATTAGGAGGATTTCTACCTACATCCCTGTCCACTGGGTATTACAGGTTGGATATGTATAAAATCCAGTAAATTGGTGGAGTTTGAGAAGAATAATCCAAGTCGACCTCAAAAATATCCTCCGTCTCACTACACCTACAGAGAGTAACATTTGGTCTAGATTTTTCCTTTTCGCCAGGCTTTGGAATTAGATGACTGTGCCATTGTGTCATAGTACCCTCGAGCTGTGAACAGGTGGACAGGGTGGAGTATATGATTAATCACAGCACAAAACACACACACACCCGACACATACTGTAGACATGGATGAAAAGAGCCATCGCCCTGTTTCCAGAAATTCAATTTGACAACATTATCTCTACCATCACCCCTCCATTATTTCAGCAGATGGTAATGTTTCCTTGAGCTGTGAGGGAAGTTTTTGTGAGGAAGACAGCATGGAGGACAGTGGGAGAAGAGAGGGGGGAGAGCAGTGGGAAATTGAGGGATGGAAAATAAAAAGTAGAGAATAGAGTAGGCTACACATGATGAAATGGACCGTGAACTTTAGTCAAAGGTCATGGCTTTTAATATCAACATCTGACCTCCCAACCCAAATCACTCTATTCAGATATAAGATCACAAAATTGAATAAAAACGTACATTGTCTACAGTGGCGGTAGGTGCCGATGAGGGAGGACCATTTTTTTTATGAGAATGGCCTTATTTTTATTGCAGCATATTGGAGGTTTCTACAACCTAGCCTACAAATTAAAGTTAACAACGTACAGTATAGGGCATTCGGAAAGTATTCAGACCCTTTGACTTTTTCCACATTGTTACGTTACAGCCTTATTCTAAAATTGATACAATTATTTGTTTCTTATCAATCTACACACAATACCTCATAATGATTAAGCAAAAACAGGTTTTTCGAAATTTTTGCAAATGAAAAAAAATTCACATTTACATAACTACACAGACCCTTTACTCAGTACTTTGTTGAAGCACCTTTGGAAGCGATTACAACCTCAACTCTTCTTGGGTATGATGATACAAGCTTGGCACACCTGTATTTGGGGAGTTTCTCCCATTCTTCTCTGCAGATCCTCTCAAGCTCTGTCAGGTTGGATGGGACACATCGCGGCACAGCTATTTTCAGGTCTCTCCAGAGATGTTCAAGTCAGGGTTTAAGTCAAGGACATTCCGAGACTTGTCCCGAAGCCACTCCTGCGTTGTCTTGGCTGTGTGATTAGGGACGTTGTCCTGTTGGAAGGTGAACAGTCTCCCCAGTCTAAGATCCTGAGTGCTCTGGAGCTGGTTGTCAGCAATGATCTCTCTGTACTTTGCTCCGTTCATCTTTCCCTTGATCCTGACTAGTCTTCCAGTCCCTGCCGCTGAAAATCTTGTTTCTCATGGTCTGAGAGTCCTTTAGGGACCTTTTGGCAAACTCCAAGCGGGCTGTCATGTGCCTTTTACTGAGGAGTGGCTTCCGTCTGGCCACTCTACCATAGAGGCCTGATTAGTGGAGTAAAGTGGGAAAATTACAAACTCTATTAAATACATACGCTGTATAAGCCTTAAACCTGTACATTTCCACTGTCTGTTTCTGTCATGTAAGAAGAAGCTACTGTTCTTCCAGTCTTGTCTTTGTGTAACTTAGTCACGCGGCCAAAGACTACGGGCCGTCTGTGAGTGACCACAGTTTTTGGTCCATCCTGTTCTTTTCATATCTTTCAAGGGCACAGCTGTGTGGAGATATGAAGAGAACAGAGGCTAGCTTGAGCAGCAGCAGCTAGATAGTAAGAAAACTGGCATTATCTCTTGTTTGTATGCTATGTTCCCACCAGGCTCTCACACATCTGCTAAACTGCCACGTAGACAAAGGTTATAAAAGATGAATAGACCCCTGATCAACGCAAACACAGTTCACTTTCATAGCAGCCACGTACAAAAAGCATGAACATTTGCTCATTGTATAATTCCTTCTAGAATCTACACGCTCTCCTCCTCTCACCTTTTCAGTGCATAATGCAACAGCTGTCTGTGACCCGGCGAAAAAAACTTTCCAAGCCATACCTAACCACTACACACAGCCTACATCATTGTCATCATATTAGCTAACGTCATATTCAACTACAACTAAGACGTTCATAAACACGCTACAATCATGCAGTACGGGGCAGGCCCCGATGGCAATAAATGAATAAAAACAAAAGCTTACCTTGACTTGGAAGTTTCAGCTAGCTAAAATAGCATCCCTCTCTGTTTGAGCCGGGTGTTTGAGTAGGCTAAACTAGCTAGATGCATTCTCTAGCTAGGTAAATGAAAGTGAAAAGATAATACAACAAAATATAGCTAGCCTTCTCTCTCTCTTGCTTCTCCTTCATTTTTGAAGAAATGAATTTGTTCAAAACTGTTCAACTATTGTATTTTTCTCTCTTTGAGTCAACTACTCACCACATTTTATGAACTGCAGTGCTAGCTAGCTTTAGCTTATGCTTTCAGTACTAGATTAATTCTATGATCCTTTGATTAGGTTGACAACATGTCAGTTCTTACTGCAAGAGCTCTGATAGGTTGGAGGAAGTCCTCTGGAAGTTGTCATACTTACTGTGTAAGTCTATGGAAGGGGGTGAGAACCATGAGCCTCCTAGGTTTCGTATTGAAGTCAACAGAGGAGGACGGAAACTAGCTGTCCTCCGGCTACACCATGGTGCTACCCCAGAGAGTGCTGTTGAGGCTACTGTAGACCTTCATTGTAAAACAGTGTGTTTTAATAAATTATTTGGTGATGTAAATATATTGAGTATAGTTTTATCTAAAAGGATAACTTTTTTTATTGTGTCAATCAATCCAGGAAATGTCATGAACTTTGAAAGTTTCTTGAAGTGCAGTTGCAAAAACGATCAAGCACTATGATGAAACTGGCTCTCATGAGGACCATCACAGTAAAGGAAGACCCAGAGTTACCTCTGCTGCAGAGGATAGAGTTAACTGCACCTCAGATTGCAGCCCAAATAAATGCTTCACAGAGTTCAAGTAACAGACACATCTCAACATCAACTGTTCAGAGGAGACTGTGTGAATCAGGCCTTCATGGTCGAATTGCTGCAAAGAAACCACTACTAAAGGACACCAATAAGAAGAAGTGACATGCTTGGGCCAAGAAACATGAGCAATGGACATTAGACCGGTGGAAATCTGTCCTTTGGTCTGAGTTCAAATTTGTGATTTTTGGTGCAAACTGCTGTGTCTTTGTGAGACGCAGAGTAGATGAATGGATGATCTCCGCATGTGTGGTTCCCACTGTAAAGCATGGAGGAGCAGGTGTGATGGTGTGGGGGTGTTTTGCTGGTGACAACGTCAGTGATTTATTTAGAATTCAAGGTACACTTAACCAGCATGGCTACGACAGAATTCTGCAGCAATACGCAATCCCATCTGCTTTGCGCTTAGTGGGACTATCATCAAGACAATGACCCAAAACACACCTCCAGGCTGTCTAAGGGCTATTTGACCAAGAAGTAACATGATGGAGTGCTGAATCAGATGACCTGGCCTCCACAATCACCCTACCTCAACCCAATTGAGATGCTTTGGGATGAGTTGGACCGCAGAGTGAAGGAAAGCAGCCAACAAGTGCTCAGCATATGTGGAAACTCTTTCAAGACGCTGGAAATTCCTCATGAAGCTGGTTGACAGAATGTCAAGAGTGTGCAAAGCTGTCATCAAGGCAAAGGGTGGCTACTTTGAAGAATCTAAAATCTAAAATATATTTTGATTTGTTTAAACACTTTTTTGGTTACTAGATGATTCTGTATGTGTTATTTCATAGTTTTGATATCTTCATTATTATTCTACAATGTAGAAAATATAAAAAAATAAAGAAAAACCCTTGAATGAGTAGGTGTGTCCAAACTTTTGACTGGTACTGTATATCCAATCCAAACATTTCTCTATCTCCTACAATGAAAGCAGTTCTTCCACTTTAATGTTTAATAACCCAGATTCCCCGCCTTAGGCTGCTTCCACTGGATGAGAACATTTACTTAAAAACTGCATAATGCATTATTATAATACGTTCATAAGACATATGCTAATCATGTATGCCCCCCTTATAATGCCTGAGTAAATAACAGTTATTCTGAGTTGAAGCATTATACCTGCAGGTTGTGTTACCAAGCTCACTTTATACCGGAGAAGAACACTGCCTAAGCAATAAGGCTCAGTTCGAGGCAGAGCAGGGCAAGCTGATGACAGCTATTGAAGCAGGAAGATAAAAGGCCAATATACTGTAATAACCCAGTTTTCCTAAAAACTGGAGGCCACTCACTTTATTGTGCTGTGATACCCATATCCTATCAAGATTATCCAGGACATATCTTCCTTCCAAATATGTTCTTTCTACCTGTCATGGTCTCCATCAATCAATTTCTGAAATGGAGGAGGGAATCGCAGCCAGAGCCTCCTTATTACACACCAATCATCACTAACTACAGAAACAAATGTCTTATCCTCCTGATAACACCACTATCACACTTATGACATTATATAACGCAAACGTAGCGGTAGGAGACTGTAGCTACACAGGTTGTTTATTTCCTCGGCCACAGATCTTGATCAAGTAAAACGACAAAAAAAGCAAACACACGTCAGTTTAACAAGCAAGAACGCAATCAACGCAATCACACCCCACGATCACACTTTTTCCTTTTGGTTCCCTCAGTCATTCAAGAGTGCCTTTTGCATCCCTCTGATATTTTAAGTATACATTGTGCACCAATATTACAACTCTGGTATATTAGTGGCCTTTCACATAGTCCACATGGAGAATTTATCTTTTTATATGGATAAAGACTTGCTAAAGTGCCAAACTTCTGCATTTTGACATGTATCTTTGTGCACCCTCTCTTGACCCCCAACTGTACCCAAGTTCTCACCATCATTGCAAAGCCTTAGTTCACTTTGTTGCTTTGACAAAAGCGTGAACTGAACTCTCGTTTTAAACTATTTTAAATACTTTTTACAAAAGAAACATTGAACATCCAATAGTCAAATCATAGTGTAAAAGCAGGTGAGATGGTTCTACTTTTTGGGGCCTTTTTCTGGTGTTTTGTGGTGGAAAACTGAGCAGGTCGAGCATAACACGTCAACCCTGTTCCCCATAGATCAACACAGGTGTGCATTGATTGTCATGAATCTTGCCCTGGAGGGAGCTCTGCAGAGTGGTCACTAGCTGGCACAGCCATATAGTCATAAAATCTGATTTTAAATCTAACCCTCACTCTGATGCCTAACCCTGAACTAAGACCAAAAAGCACATTTTTTTTTCATACATTTTTACAATGTAGACAATTTTGATGTTGCAGCTAGCCCATCTAGCAGAAATCCCTAAGTTCTGCCTCCAGGGTAAGATTCATAACAATAAATGTCAACAATTTCCTTTGTTGTTGTTGTTGCTGCTTGCATTCAATTGCCACTCCTTGCTGCACACAACCACCTTCCAAAAAAGTTTCATTTAAATGTTTTTTATTGTTGGACATAAAATACTGTAAAAACACCAGCAAATCAGCTCCAATTTTGGTAATCTTTTCCAAAAGTATTTCCCCTCATAATAAAGATATATGTGACCATATACAAATATAAACAAGGTTTGAAATTATTATGTTTTAGTCTATTATATCTGCATGGCCTTTTTGTGGCCAATATTTTTGTGGCCAAATGTACAAACTATTTGTAATCATGCTTCGGCCGCCTGACCATCCGATCAAGAAAAAATCTTCCTGCGGCTGAATCTGGCGTAGTGCACTACTGGGTGTAGGCCCATTGGTGAGGTGGGGAGATGAAGGGCGCTGTGGAAAGTTTTTACTGACATTTTAATCGATTTTTTGTGGTATTACTGCTATAAAAAATATCCAAGATAGTCAAGTAAGTTTTGACATTGATTAATTAGAAAAATGTACTGTAGTATTTATTAAATTCACATCGTGGGCAATGCAAAAAAAACACGTTTGACTTTGATCTGAGAAAACGCTGACGATGCAGTAGACCCATGACAATGGTTTGTTCGTAAAACAATGGTTGCTTGTTGACACTGAAAGAAACCCCCCTTCTCTGCATATAGAAAATCAAGAATTGCATTTTTTACTTTTATAGACAGAGGCATCAATAATGAATTAGGGATGGACCCACAGCAAAGTGACATACAAAGCCAGTGGCCCTACTCTCACCTTCTCTAAGAGCCACACAGATATACATGTACAACTGCTAAGAGGCCTGTTGTAGAGAGACTGTACTTTATGTTGGGATGCCAAACAAACTAATGGCTCCAACCTCTGCAATTCCACTCTTTAGGGAGTTGTCCTTCCCTTTGAAATCTGCTGTTGATCTTGGCCAGAATAACAATACCCAAGAAATACAGTACCCCCTCCCCTCTTCGTAAGCATGGTTCCAAGATACAGTGTAGTGCTCCAAAATAATGGGGTAATAGTATTTTCCAAACCTCTAGGACACATCTGTTTAGTAGGTGTGTTATGCAGTGTGAGAACAGAAATTACAAGATTATGTTATAATACATAGAAACAGGCCAGACCCTGTTTCTACACAATGAGAAGTCTTTACAGCAGATGCTGTTTGCTGTGAATTATTAGTATCTTTCATACGAATCTTAACCTTGTGACCCATTCCCTATATATGTTGTTTGTCATGAACATCAAGGAGGATGGACTTTGCTATAAAATGCTGTGGCTCAAATCCGCTCATTGGGCTTCTAATACGTTTTGAATAAAGTAATATCCTGATTGGTGATTGACCTGGTCTCTCCTCATTATTGATTAGAATTTCTATGACAATTTTGGCGACGGGGATGGGGATCTGCAACTCCACCTGTTGACCGCTCCTGAAGATCTGGGTAAACTGTGCACAGGGGATCCGAAATTAGGATCCCAGGGAATACCACCCTCATTATTGAGCAGCTGGACCCACCTATGATCTGAAAGGTAGCGGGCACGGATGGATACCAGATCTTGGACATTGTACTGAGAGAGGTGAGCTTAGAATATCTATCAATAAGTGATGAAAAGATAAGAAAAAAGAAAAACAATATAAAAATAACAAAATCCCCTGCTCAGAGCAAGGTCTTCCTTAAGAGGGCCACAGCTGGGGTAACTAGCAGGACTGAGTTGAGTTGATGAGAGTGTTTTTAGTGAGGTATCCTTGGACATTATTGTTAATTAGCCAGTTGCGGGCTACCAAAAGTCCAGATCCGTGGTAATGAGTTGATCACAGTAGGACTGGTGAGGTTAACATATTGAACAAGGAATTAGAGTGCAGGTAACGTCTTGCGAGGGCATCTGATTTAGTGAATTTCAAATGTTAAAGTGTATGTAATTGATAAGTGGTGTGGGGGCTGTGCTTCGGCAGAGTGGGTGGGGTTATATCCTGCCTGTTTGGCCCTGTCCGGGGGTATCGTCGGACGGGGCCACAGTGTCTCCCGACCCCTCCTGTCTCAGCCCCCAGTATTTATGCTGCAGTAGTTTATGTGTCGGGGGGTTAGGGTCCGTCTGTTATATCTGGAGTATTTATTTTATCTGGTGTCCTGTGCGAATTTAAGTATGCTCTCTCTAATTATCTCTCTCTTTCTTTCTTTTTTCTTCTTCTCTCTCTCGGAGGACCTGAGCATTAGGACCATTCCTCAAGGCCTACCTGGCCTGATGACTCCTTGATGTCCCGAGTCCACCTGGCCGTGCTGCTTCTCCAGTTTCAACTGTTCTGCCTGTTTTATGAACATTTTAAAATCTTGTCCATGTTCTGTTATAATCTGCACCCGGCACAGCCAGAAGAGGACTGGCCACCCCTCACAGCCTGGTTCCTCTCTAGGTTTCTTCCTAGGTTTTGGCCTTTCTAGGGAGTTTTTCCTAGCCACCGTGCTTTTACACCTGCAGTGCTTTTACACCTGCATTGCTTGCTGTTTGGGGGTTTAGGCTGGGTTTCTGTACAGCACTCTGTGACATCAGCTGATGTAAGGGGGGCTTTATAAATAAATTTGATTTGATTTGATTTGATAAAACATTTTGATAAACGAGGTAAACAGGTATGCCCAGGGTTACTATTGTTAAGCATTATAGTGCGTGTTTTGATATTCCTGGTACTTAGAAAATACGAGGTAAAATGGGATTTTTGGGACCGTGTTACAAAGTTAGATAGGAGACATGGGTACTCTGTAGGTCGTTTTGCACATTTGGATAGATGTAAAATAATCTATACCATAGTAATCGCAGTAGGCGATATCCCAGTGTGGATACAACACCCGGTTTTTGGACCACTAATTAGGCAATATTTTGATAAAGGTATGGGTTTCCCTGTTCATATAGACAGGGTTAAAAAAAAACTAACAAACATTGCTAACTGGTTTTGCTCACTTGTCTCATTCCCTTGTGTGTCTTTTGTTTATGTTTTCTGTGAATGTGATATGAGAGTTGTGTGAGTGTGTAAATAAGACAGACATTTGCATAATAAGATGATTGACATTTGGTTAATAAGTGTTATGTTATTTTGGGGTTCCGTCTATCACTGCCCATCATAGAATATCTCAGGGTGGTATTGAGAGCGAGATGTTACCAGCAAGTTTCTGGGAGGCTAGACTTTGCCGTGGTTTCCGGGAGGTTAGAGAACCATTGAGGATCCCATGACTGGGAAGGGCAGTGTCCAGGAAAATCCAGTTTTTATCCACTGGGAGAACATTTGCTGAGCCAATGATGTGATTACCTAAGAATTTCTAACGTTCTATATGTATTCTGTGAATATATGAAAATGTGACATTGTATGTGTGTATAATCAATTACTAGAGATTTGATGAAGTAATGATGGAACTAAACTATAATAATATACTAACTTGCGCACCAAGACCTAGATGTGCATCAGGGTTGGGCAAATAATAGATAAACGTTTTCTGAGTTGGTCCCTTTGATGGATCATTTGATAAAGATGAGGTTTAAGCATTACAAAGTAAAGTCTGGGCAATTGTCTCAGAAACTGACTGGAGTGTGTCAACCTTTGGTTAACTTACCCTAAGATATAACTATAAAACGCTTATTGGATTTTCTCCATCTCGGTACTACATTTGAAATAAAACTGCCCTTAAGGCCTGAAAATGCTGTTTTTTCTTCCCAGTATGCGAGGAGTTGCTATATTTATCGAATAAACATTTTTTCCATACAGTTAGAGCGAATTAAGCTGGAATCTCGACGTAAATTATAACGTCATACAAAGCCTAGGGTTTCCATCAAACTAAGTATCATTGCAGAGCTAATGTGATGTAGTAAAGTAATTTAAATATGTCGCATGAGAAAAGATCATCTGCTTTCATTACAAGGCTCAAGATCTGGTTTTACATCAATGGATGTCGATTTAACTCATTGACTGCTAATCTATTCCTTTTGCGCATGTGAGAATCTCTGCGGAGAAACGCTTGGATCTTTAAGGCTATTGTCGTGGAATTGTGTCGTTATTATGGGGCAGATGTTAAGACTACAAACCATTGTAATTGGGTTATTTGTGGGATTTCTTTGTCATTTCAATAGCATTGGGTCTATGATATTGACTAAAATCTGGGGTTCTGATTGTAATTCAAGTATTGGTACGGTTTGCCTGGACAGATTTATTTTTATAAAAAAAAAAAAAAAAAAAAAAAAAAAATCTTTATTTTAACAGGGAAAACAGACTGAGACCTGGATCTCTTTTACGGCTGTGCCCTGTGTAAACATGTTGACATGTACAGTTCTAGGCATACAGACAAGAACATTTCAAAACATAATTCACAATTCAACAGAAACAGACAACATCATATCGATCCTCCATAACATTTTTGAAATGGGCAAGGGACACCAGAGTGTCTAACTTAAGTTGGATCTGCAGTTAGTTCCATAAATAAGGTGCAAAGGAACTGAAGGCAGTCCTTCCCAACTCTGTGGAGACCGCAGGAGTCTCTAATGTAATCCACATCTGTGATCTGGTTTTAAGTATATCTAGTGGAAATTAATGATGATATATATGGAGGTAGTTTTAAAAGAAGTGCTTTATAAATAAACAAGAGAGCATGTTGCTCTCGCCTCACAGATAGAGAGGCCCAACCCACATGTTGATATAGGATACAGTGATGAGTTTTGTAACTATCACCCGTAATAAACCTGAGTGCACAATGGTAAATAGCATCCAGTGGTTTTAATGTGTTTGCCGATGCATGCATATAGATAATATCACCATAATCTAAAACGGACATAAAAGTAGCCTGCACAATTTGTTTTCTATTTACGGAGGACAGACAAGCCCTGTTTCTGTAAAGGAACCCTATCTTGAATTTGAGCTTTTTTCCCAATTCAGTAACATGTTTTTTAAAAGAGAGCCTATCATCTAACCATACCCCTAAATATTTATATGCAGAGACCTGTTTGATTTGAGTACCATCCAAGCTAGTGATTACAAAAGTGTTTCTATTTGAGAGGTTAGACCTAGAAAAAAACATGACATTTGTTTTCTTAACGTTTAAAACAAGTTTAAGCTGCAAAAGAGACCCCTGTAGCATCCTAAAATCAGACTCCAACTGCATTAAAGCTTGGTCCGCTGTTGGAGCAATAGAGTACATCACTGTGTCATCTGCATATAAATGGAAATTACAATATCTGACATCATCACCAATGTTGTTTATATAAAGTGAGAACAAGAGTGGGCCAATTATTGAACCCTGAGGGACCCCTTTAAGTAACTGTAAGGGGTCAGACTTGACCCCGTCGACCATGACGGCCTGAGTTCTATCTTTGAGATAGTCATAAAACCATCGGCAGGCATCAGTGCCCAGTCCTATAGATGACAGCTTACTGCTGCCAGTGTTGGTTTAAGATATAAACGGAATGTTTTAGCAGCTTGCTTAGCTCAAATGAAAAGGCTAATTTATTCAACATGAATGGCGGGGCGATTTCGAGGTAATACGCTTTGTCTGTTGCGTAAATGGTCTGCTGGAATAACCTATTGAGAATGGAGTCGTATTAAAATAACTGAATCAAATATGAATAATATGGATATGAATTGAATATATGGTTCTCAGCAACAGCAAGTGGTTGTTTTATTACCTGTAGCCTAATCAGAAGAGACAGTTACCTAAATCTAATGAATTCTAATGATAGGTAATTGTGATAGAGCTGTGACCATGATCATAATTGATAACTAAACTTGGGTATTAACTATTGCATGATTGCAGGAGGATGGACTTTACTATAAAATGATTTGGCTCAAATCCGCTCGTTGGGCTTCTCAACGAATCACCTATGGGTGGGTCGTCGACAAGCTTCATTATTGAAATAATTAATAAATGTTATTAATACGTTTTGAATAAAGCAATATCCTGATTGGTGATTGATCTTGTCTCTTCTCATTATTGATTAGAATTTCCACGACAGGAGTGAGTTGGTATGGTCAGAGGGCATTGATGAAATCGCAATTTGGAGAGCGGTTGTTATGTGTGTGTACGATATCTCATGGTCCCCAGAGGACGACCCAAAAACAAACTGGAAAAATATGGGCCCGTATTTATCAAACATCTCAGAATAGGAGTGATGATCTAGATTCTCCCTGTCCAAAATAACCTGATTCATTATCATCTAAAAGCAAAACTGATCATAGATCAGCACTCTTAATCTGAGACACTTGATGAATACGGCCCTGAAGAGAGGATTATATACCACCAGACTGGGGAAATAAAAGGTAACGTAGGTGAAGAAAACTGGAACATGAGAAGAGGAGGGAGGGAAAGGAAGGAGAAGAGGAAGAAGAGGAGGGAACAGATAGAATTTAGGGATGGAAAGGAGGATGATGACAGGGATATAAAGAGGATAGGACTTCACTGAGGCAGACACTAAATAGCCATTATCCATAAATAACCCAAAAGAGAAAAAAGACTGTATCCCAAATAGCACCCTATTCTCTATGTAGTGCACTAATTTTGACCAGAGCCCTATGGGCCCTGGTCAAAAGTACTGCACTATGTAGGGAATAGGGTGCCATTTGGAACACAGTCAAACAATGCAGACCAACAGCGAATCTAAACTGACTTGGTCCACAGTACTAAATCAGTAATATCCAGTACAACAAAATTACCTGTTAATAAAGAGTTTTTCTAAACTGTAGAATGAGTTTTAATATATCTAGAATATAATCAATCACACACACAAATACACAAAAACAAACACACACGCACAAACAAAAAACACACACACTCTGTAAGGTTTAGAGTAGAAGAGGCAGGACTTACTGAGGTGTAGAGGAAGCCCTCTCCATTCATGGCTGCGTAGAGGCCGGCCTTCACCCCCTGGATGGCTACCACCCGCAGCCCCACCGGGATGAGGTTAAACAGAGCTGAGGGGGGAGGGAGAGAGAGAGAGACAGGGGGGAGGAAAAAGAGAGAGACATGGAGAGAGAGAGTGAGAGAGGGAGAGAGGGAGAGAGAGAGAGGAAGAGAGGAAGAGGGGAGGAGATAATGGGAGAGAGAGAGATAGAGAGGGATCGGGAGAAAGAACACTCACTTGAATGGAAGGTATAATAAAGGTCACAGTGTACTCCTAACCACCTACCTATTTAAATACCCTAGTGCTCATTCAGTACAGCAACATCACAGCACTGTGTGACTTTTGAATTTCAGAAGGGTGTTGACTGAAAGGAAACCAGGTTCTGTGTTAGTTGGAGGTCATTGTAGTGAATAAGGTATGACGTGGAAGGAAATTGATCTATGGTGGATCTTTGGATGAATAAGGAAAAAGTTAATAAGCAAATCAGATAAGAACCTCCGGTGTAGGGGGGAATGTGCCATTCAATTTCACTCAGTGAAAATCAACAGGCTCCTTGGTTGGCCCACAACCGAGGGTAGGTAACAACACATAAGGATAGGTAACAACACATCCGCCACGCTGATCCTCAACACAGGGGCCCCTCAGGGGTGCGTGCTCAGCCCCCTCCTGTACTCCCTGTTCACTCATGACTGCACGGCCAGACACGACTCCAACACCATCATTAAATTTGCCGATGACACAACAGGGGTAGGCCTGATCACTGACAACAACAAGACAGCCAATGGGGAGGAGTTCAGAGACCTGGCCGTGTGGTGCCAGGAAAACAACCTCTCCCTCAACGTGATCAAGACAAAGGAGATGTTTGTGGACCACAGAAAAAAGAGGACAGAGCACGCCCGCATTCTCATCGACGGGGCTGCAGTGGAGCAGGTTGAGAGCTTCAAGTTCCTTGGTGTCCACATCACCAACAAACTAACATGGTCCAAGCACACCATGACAGTCGAGAAGCGGGCATGACAAAACCTATTCCCCCTCAGACTTTGGCATGGGTCCTCAGATCCTCAAAAGGTTCTACAGCTGCACCATTGGGAGCATCCTGACCAGGCCGTGTCAGAGGAAGGCCCTAAAAATTGTCAAAGACTCCAGCCAACCTAGTCATAGACTGTTCTCTCTGCTACTGCACGGCAAGCGGTACCGGAGCACCAAGTCTAGGTCCAAGAGGCTTATAAACAGCTTCTACCCCCAAGCCATAAGACTCCTGAACATCTAGTCAAATGGCTACCCAGACATTGCCTCCCTCCCCTCTCCACACCACTGCCACTCTCTGTTGTCATCTATGCATAGTCACTTTAATAAACTCATATGTATATACTGTACTACTGCATCTTGCCTACGCCGGTCAGCCATCGCTCATCCACATATTTATATGTACATACTCGTATTCATTCCTTTACTCTTGTGTGTATAAGGTAGTTGTTGTGAATTTGTTAGATTACTTGTTAGATACTACTGCATGGTCGGAACTAGAAGCACAAGCATTTCGCTACACTCGCATTAACATCTGCTAAGTGTGTGTGACAAATAACATTTGATTTGATTAGATTTGATAACTCTACCTACATGTACATACTACCTCAAATAACCGGTGCCCCAGCACACATTGTAAGTAAGCATTTCACTGTAAGGTCTACACCCGTTTTATTCGGCGCATGTGACTAATACAATTTGACTTGATTTGAAATTCCCTTTGGAGGCAGAAAAAAAGTAATGCATAACAGAAGCCAGGAGAGAAGCGAAGCAAGAACCCAAAAATGGTGTGTGCGTGTGACTTTGCATGCATGTGTGTGGATGTCTGAGCACGATGGGGGTGGATCAAAAGAAATGCATGAGGGATTGGAATAAGTGTGAGTGTATGCGTGTGGGATAAAGAGACTGAGAAAACATGTCAGAAATGGCTGTGTAAGTGTGTGCGTACTCTGTTCAGAGGCATCATGCCCATAGGCCAGTGGAAGAGAGAAAGTGTGGAGTGACACACAACGTTAGATTGGTTTTATCTGCCAGTGATGGGCAGGACTCCCAGGAGGTGTGTTTGTAAATTAATTTGATCAAGCTATGTAGCCTATTGATTCCTTCTTGATGAAGAAATAAATGAGAACGTTTTATTGTTTCTCTGTACTACTAGCCACCTAGCAATGTTATGCAGATGGCTTTAGCTAGCCAGCTAGATAGGTTCTCAATCTCCCAACCTCATAACTAGCTACCAAGCCATTTCAGGCTATTAATCAAGTTAAAGTAGCTTGTCTAACTACAGGTAACTGCCAAAATAAAGGAAACACCAACATAAAGTGTCTTAAAAGGGTGTTGGGCCACCACAAGCCAGAACACCTTCAATGCACCTTGGCATGGATTCTGCAAGTGTCTGAAGACATCATTCTTCCACGAGAAATTCAATCATTTGGTGTTTTGTTGACGGTGGTGGAAAACGCTGTCTCAGGCGCCCGCTCCAGAATCTCCTTAAGTGTTGAGAACTGGTGACTGAGACAGTCATTGCATATGGCTTACATCATTTTCATGCTCATCAAACCATTCAGTGACCACTTGTGCGCTATGGATTGGGGCATAGTCATCCTATGGGGATATAATAATTTAAGCCAAAATAATGGTCTGCCCAACATAATGGTCTGCCTAAGCATGATGGGATGTTGATTAGTTTATTAACTCAGGAACCACACCTGTGTGGAAGCACCTGCTTCCAAAATACATTGTGTGTACAAAACATTAGGAACACCTGCTTGTTGCATGACAGAAGGACCAGGTTAATCCAGGTGAATGCTATGATCCCTTATTGATGTCACTTGTTAAATCCACTTCAATCAGTGGAGATGAAGGGGAGGAGACAGGTTAAAGAAAGACTTTTAAGCCTTGAGACAATTGAGACATGGATTGTGTATGTGTGCCATTCAAAGGGGGAATGGACAAGACACAAGATTTAAGTGCCTTTGAACAGGGTATGGTAGTAGGTCCCAGGTGCACATATTTGAGTGTGTCAAGAGCAGCAACTGTGCTGGGTTTTTCCACGCTCAACATTTTCCCGTTTGTATCAAGAATGGTCCACCATACAAAAGGACATCCAGCCAACTTGACACAACTGTGGGAAGCACTGGAGTCAACATGGGCCAGCATCCCTGTAGAACGCTTTCGACACCTTGTAGAGTCCAGTCCCTGACAAATTGAGGCTCTTCTAAGGGCAAAAATGGGTGCAACTCAACATTAGGAAGGTGTTCTTAATGTTTTGTACACTCAGTGTACTTTTTATCCCTCATTTACTCAAGTGTTTCCATTATTTTGGCAGTTACCTGTAGCTGGCATGCCTGCTGGCAAGGTTACTAGACTTTAGAAAAGAAAGCAATTTCTAAATGTACTGAATAAGACTAATATTCCTTTCAATCTTTAGTATATTTAGTTTCTTTAAAAAAATAACCACTAGTCAGGAGGATACAGACAGCTTGGTCATAACCATGTCATAATGTGTCATAACAGCTGACATAACTTGTCAACCTGTTATAATATGGTTATAACAATGTCATGACACATATTTACACCTGTTATGACATGAATTGCGTTATTTTATGTCTGGCAATGACACCTAAATAACAGTGTAAAAACCCACAATACCTACCACTGTAGTTATTTTATGGCTGGTTATGACACCTACTAAGTGTCAAAACCAACAAAACCTACCACACAAGGCATACCTTCTCCTACAACCTAAGAAATAAACTACTGCAATTTAAAATAATTCATATGACTTACTACACTCCGGCCAGAATGCATGTACACTACCGTTCAAAAGTGTGGGGTCACTTAACAGCACAAACTGGCTCTAACCATAATTGAAAGAGGAGTGGGAGGCCCTGGTGCACAACTGAGCAAGAGGACAAGTACATTAGAGTGTCTAGTTTGATAAACAGACGCCTCACAAGTCCTCAACTGGCAGCTTCATTAAATAGTACCCACAAAACACCAGTCTCAACGTCAACAAAGTGAAGAGGCGACTCCGGGATGCTGGCCTTCTAGGCAGAGTTCCTCTGTCCAGTGTCTGTGTTCTTTTGCCCATCTACTATTTTCTTTTTATTGGCCAGTCTGAGACATTTCTTTGCAACTCTGCCTAGAAGGCCAGCATCCCAGAGTTGCCTCTTCACTGTTGACGTTGAGACTGGTGTAGTACACAGTGAGTAGTACACAGCATTGTACGAGATCTTCAGTTTCTTGGCAATTTCTCGCATGGAATAGCCTTCATTTCTCAGAACAAGAATAGACTGACGAGTTTCAGAAGAAAGTTCTTTGTTTCTGGCCATTTGAGCCTGTAATCGAACAAATGCTGATACTCCAGATACTCAACTAGTCTTAAGGCGGACAGTTTTATTTCTTCTTTAATCAGGACAACAGTTCTCAGCTGTGCAAACATGATTGCAAGAGGTTTTCTAATGATCAATTAGCATAAGATGATACACTTGGATTAGCTAACACAACGTGCCATTGGAACACAGGAGAGATGGTTGCTGATAATGGGCCTCTGTACGCCTATGTAGATATTCCAATCAAAATCAGCCGTTTACAGCTACAATAGTCATTTACAACATTAACAATGTCTACACTGTATTTCTGATACATTTTATGTTATTTTAACGGACCAAAAAATGTTCTGTTCTTTCAAAAACAAAGACATTTCTAAGTGACCCCAAACTTTTGAACGGTAGTGTAATTCACCTAGAAATGTCACATCTCTGTTGGAGGTGCAAAAAGCACAAAGGAATCATATATATAAATTCAAAGACAATGCTGTGATCCTGTGATAAACTGACACAATTTTGGGATCATGTATGTGCTATCATTTCATTGTGTCTTTGAATGTATATCCATCTCGACGATAATGTCTGTTGGGAAAAGTAAATATTGGCGATCAATATCAGGGAAGTCTAATTGCTTAAAAAAATATCAGTACATACACAAACTATCTCGGTCAAATAAGGGAGAGGTGTTGCTTTATCTGTTTTTTTTAAACCAGGTTTGCTGTTCATTTGAGCAATATGAAATGGAAGGGTGGCTCTATATGCATGCAATCATGGCTCTATATAATACTGTACGATTTCTTGAATTTGTTCTGGATTTGGGGACTGTGAAAAGACCTCTGGTGGCATGTCTGGTCGGGTAAGTGTGTGTATCAGATCTGTGTGTAAGTTGACTATACAAACAATTTTGAACTTTCAACACATTAAAATTTCTTATAAAAATGAACTCAACTCTTAGCCAAGAGAGACTGGCCTGCATAGTACTTCTAATAGCCCTATGATTACAATGAAGAACAAGATGTGCCACTGTTCTGGGCCAGCTGCAGCTTTACTAGGTCTTTCCATGCAGTACTTGACCACACGACTGGCCAATAATCAAGATAAAACAAAACTAGAGCCTGCAGGACTTGATTTTTGGAGCTTGGTGTCAAAAATGCAAAGGATCTCTTTATTACGGACAGACCTCTCCCCATCTTTACAACCACTGAATCTACATGTTTTGACAATGACAGTTTACAATCTAAGGTAACACCAAGTAATTTAGTCTCCTCAACTTGTTCAACAGCCACACCATTCATTACCAGACTCAGCTGAGGTCTAGAACTTACAGAATGATTTGTACCAAACACAATGCTCTTAGTTTTAGAGATGTTTAGGACCAGTTTATTACTGGCCACCCATTCCTAAACAGACTGTAACTCTTTGTTAAGGGTTTCAGTGACTTCATTAGCTGAGGTTGCTGATGCGTATATGGTTGAATCATCAGTATACATGGACACACACATTCTTTGTATAATGGCAGTGGCAGGTCATTATAAAGAGCTACGCAAATGTTTGTCTCAAGGTGTACAAAACGTTTCCTCAAAGTTCCCAGAATCATACAATTAAGTTTTGAACAGTCCATGGAGGTTTCTTTCATGTGTTATCTTACTGTTGAGGAAGCTGTACACAATTTGTAATCACATGACAATGTATTAGACAAAGACAGTTTTACTGTACTTTGCTGACAGTAGCAAGCAGGGATTGAACTGGGTTTTACCCCTGGAATGAATCCACTACGTCACTGAGATGGGATCACACAGATATAAATATGTGCACTCCTTTTCTGTAAGGACAGATGCTAGGAGACGAGAAACAAGTACAGGGAGTGAACATTTAATGGATAAAAGACAAGAAACAAACAAGGCCAGCGTCTGGACAGGGGAAAACATAACGACATCAATGCTTACATGGGGAACCAACCGAGGAGCAGACAGATATAGAGGGGCAATCAACAAAGTAATGGAGTCCAGATTAGTTTAATATTGCGCAATTGCGCGTAATGATGGTGACAAGTGTGCGTAATGATGGGCTCCCTGGCGCCATCGAGCGCCAGAGAGGGGGAGCGGGAGCAGGCGTGACAGTACCCCCCCTCTAGGGGCACCACCCGGCGTCCCACTTGGGCGAGCCTGACGGGCCGGGCCGAGGCGGGGGAGCCAGACGAGCCAGCTAAGGCGTGGAAGCCTGACGAGTCGGGGGAAGTGTGAGTGCCTAACGAGCCGGCTGAGACGTGACATGGGATGGGAGCCTGATGAGCCGGCTGAAGCGTGGGAGCCCAACAAGCCTGCTGAGGCATGATGTGGGATGGGAGCTAGATGAGCCGGCTGAGGCGTAGGAGCCTGACAAGCCGGCTGAAGCGTGGAAGCCTGACGAGCTGGCTGAAGCGTGGAAGCCTGACGAACCGGGGGAAGAGTGGGTGCCTGACGAGCCGGCTGAGGCATGACGTGGGATGGGAGCCTGATGAGCCGGCTGAAGCGTGGGAGCCCGACAAGCCTGCTGAGGCATGACGTGGGACGGGAGCCTGATGAGCCGGCTGGGGCGTAGGATTCCGGTGAGCCGGCTGAGGCATGACGTGGGATGGGAGCCTGGCGAGCCAAGGAAATCTCTCGAGCCAGCGAAGGCGTGGAAGCCCGACGAGCCAGCTGAGGCATCTCCGGTTCCTCTGGCAGCAGCACCTGGACCCGACATCACCAACACAAACTAAAAACTCCCTGATGCTTCAAATTGTGTGTCAGAATTCTGTAAGGACAAACGCTCTGAGAGGAGAAGCAAGTACACGGAGTGAACATTTAATGGATAACAGACAAGAAACAAACAAGGAAAGCGTCTGGACAGGGGAAAACATAACGACATCAATGCTGACACGGGGAACCACCTGAGGAGCAGACAGATATAGAGGGGCAATCAACAAAGTAATGGAGTCCAGGTGAGTCCAATATTGCGCAGATGCTCGTAATGATGGTGACAAGTGTACGTAATGATGGGCCGCCTGGCGCCCTCGAGCGCCAGAGTGGGGGAGCGGGAGCAGGCATCACACTCCACTTTTCACTGACTTCCAGGTTGTGGTCTTTGTCTTTACAAAGAGAGGCTAACGAAATCTACAAAGTATCCTCTATTATTTCTTACTCTTTATATCCTCTTTATATACTGCAAAGTTTAGACTTTTAATTTCCGTACATACTTGATTTCAGAATTTATGTTAAATTATTGCCTGGCAGTTTGTGGTGCGGTGTACATTGATGTGCATATGTACTAAGACATATAGCCATAGTTTCAAAATAATTTAATGATTTCACTGCAAATGGAAATCCAATAGAAAATGTGGATCTTGGTGGTGAAGCAGACTAAGTATGAGGCTTGAGATTGCTGATCACAAGTTCAAATCCACTTGATGACCTCTCTTTAAAAACGCTATAAGTACTGTCATGACTCTCTATCCCACAAGAGAGGAAGGAGGGAAGTTGGGCCGGTTTAATGACAACGCCGGTCATAAACTTTCTCTCTTTGGCTCTGCAGTATTGAGAATGGAATGTTTGAGTGTTACAGAAGAAAGAGACTTTCTAAAACCTTGAACATCAAAAGATTGGACATTGGAACATTCATTTTGGAATCCAAACGTTTGGAATGGTCAGTGGGGAGTGGTGGCTACACGCCTGACAAATGGTTTAAAACTACAACACCAGAAAATGACCCTCTGAAACGCTTGACAAGTAAAGGTGAAGACTAGACATTCACAGTCTGCAACTGTATATGTAAAATAGTCTAGGAAACTCGACCAAAGATGGACGACAAAGAACAGTTTCCTCTCACCACCCGAGTTACCTTTGAGGTATCTATTCTAACGAACACTCCAGAACAAAAAAGGCCTACAACTACTAAGGACATTGTGACCTCAGGTGGACAACCAAAGACTCACAACCGGGACTTACATCAAACTATTAGTCATAGACGGATCGAGTGGTTTCAACAGAGAGACGACAGAGAAAGACATCTATGCGTAAATATATGTTGCATTTCTTTTCTGAATGAGCAGTCGTTCATGTGCAAAGTATTCATATCCCCATGAGCATAAGCTTCCACATGTACAGTTAAAGTCGGAGGTTTACATACACCTTAGCCAAATACATTTAAACTCAGTTTTTCACAATTCCTGACATTTAATCCTAGTAAAAATGTCCTGTCTTAGGTCAGTTAGGATCACCACTTTACATTAAGAATGTGAAATGTCCGAATAAGTGTACAAATAATTGCTAATTTCAGCTTTTATTTCTTTCATCACATTCCCATTGGGTCAGAAGTTTACATACACTCAATTAGTATTTGGCAGCAGTTGCTTTTAAATTGTTTAACTTGGGTCAAATGTTTTGGGTAGCCTTCCAGAAGCTTCCCACAATATGTTGGGTGAATTTTGGCCCATTCCTCCTGACAGAGCTGGTGTAACTGAGTCAGGTTTGTAGGCCTCCTTGCTCGCACACACGCTTTTTCAATTCTGCCCACAAATGTTCTATAGGATTGAGGTCAGGGCTTTGTGATGGCCACTCCAATACCTTGACTTTGTTGTCCTTAAGCCATTTTGCCACAACTTTGGAAGTATGCTTGGGGTCATTGTCCATTTGGAAGACCCATTTGCAACCAAGCTTTAACTTCCTGAATGATGTATTGAGATGTTGCTTCAATATATCCACATAATTTTCCTACCTCATGATACCATCTATTTTGTGAAGTGCACCAGTCCCTCCTGCAGCAAAGCACCCCCACAACATGATGCTGCCACCCCCGTGCTTCACGGTTGGGATGGTATTCTTCAGCTTGCAAGCCTCCCCCTTTTTCCTCCAAACATAACGATGGTCATTATGGCCATACAGTCATATTTTTGTTTCATCAAACCAGAGGACATTTCTCCAAAAAGTAGGATCTTTGTCCCCATGTGCAGTTGCAAACCATAGTCTGGCTTTTATATGGCAGTTTTGCAGCAGTGGCTTCTTCCTTGCTGAGCGGCCTTTCAGGTTATGTCGATATAGGACTCTTTTTACTGTGGATATAGATACTTTTGTACCTGTTTCTTCCAGCATCTTCACAACTGTATGTACGATAAGTTGACTCTTCCTGTCTCTCCCTCTCCTTACATGCACCTCCCTTTGTGTAACAAGCTGTCATATCAGATTAGTCCACTATGGACTTTTTCATTGCATTATGTTAGTAATCAATAATCTATACTGTATGTGTGTGTTTATGTATTTCTGTGTGATTATTTAGTTAGTAAATAAATAATTAAGCCAATTTGTGTATCACTGAATCATCACAGGCTAGGGTCCGTGCAGATTTACGAGGTCAACGACGTCCAGAATGAGACTAGTGAGGTAATAACACATTAATAAGTGACTTATCTAAAGACATGAATATATCTTATAAGAGTTCAACTCGGGAGATAGTAAAATTGTGAATAAGTTTTCCCGTGGTGCCCCAAGTTACTAATGAGTTAATTGTTACATTATTAATGTAATCACGTATTGATTTGATAAAGTAACAGTCATCACATGAATGATAGTCACGTCACGATTATACATTTGGACAACACCCTAATAAAATATCATGACATTAGAACATTGAAACACCATATGTTTAAAAGTTTGGCAACTTCATATAGTAATGATACATTACACCAATATTAGCAGAACATTGCATCTATGTTTTCAGAACTACTTCCATTATCGTTGAAATATGTTTTAAGAACATTAATGTATCATCATGTCATAACATTCCAAAATAACTTTATACTGTATTGCAGGAATGTTTCTTGTCTATAGTTATAGGTGTTAGTAGTAATACTGCCATCAACATTAGCTGAATATACCAGGAATGTTTTCTTAGAATAACTCACTTGCTCCAACATTTTATTGTTGAAGTAGGTTCAGGGAACGTTTTTAGAACCATTGTCATAACATCACAATATATTGCGGGAATATTCTTTGAATGTTGTTTTGGGTGTTTTGGATAACGACTTCATGAACATCAGCAGAGCGTTCTGCTGATGTTTTCTCAGAAACAATTTAATTGAATCCAGACATGATTGCTGAAGAATGGTACATTGTGTTATTACATTACCTGGCAAACTAATGAGAACACTTGGGGGATGTTGTGTGGTGGTTGTTACGGATGTTGTGCACAGCATTTTAGTGAATGTTAGAAGATTCCAAGGATATTTAATTTACACCAAACAACAATATAAACGCAACATGTAAAGTGTTTGTCCCATGTTTCATGAGCTGAAATAAAAGATCCCAGAAATGAATGTTCCATATGCACAAAAAGCTTATTCTCTCAGATGTGAACAAATTTGTTTGCATCCCTGTTATTGAGCATTTCTCCTTTGCCAAGATAATCCATCCACCTGACAGGTGTTGCATATCAAGAAGCTGATTAAAACATGATCATGACACAGGTGCACCTTGTGCTGGGGACAATAACATGTACAGTTTTGTCACACAACACAATGCCACAGATGTCTAAAGTTTTGAGGGAGCGTGAAATTGCCATGCTGACTACAGGAATGTCCACCAGAGCTGTTCCCCGAGAAATTAATGTTCATTTCTCTATCAACCAGCTTCATGAGGTAGCCGCCATATGCCGCCTCCAATGTCATTTTACAGAATTTTGCAGTACGTTCAACTGGTCTCACAACCGCAGAACACATGTAACCACTCCAGCCCAGGACCTCCACATCCGGCTTCTTCACATGCGGGATCGTCTGAGACCAGCCACCTGGACAGCTGATGAAACAGTGGGTTTGCACAACCAAAGAACTTCAGCACAAACAGTCATGGATGAATACCGGTTTCAACTGTACCGGGCACATGGCAGACACCGTGTATGGTGTCCTGTGGGTGAGCAGTTTGCTGATGTCAACATTGTGAACAGATTGCCCCATGGTGGCGATTGGGTTATGGTATGGACAGACATAAGCTAAAGACAATGAACACAATCGCATTACATCATTACATTTTAATGTACAAAGACACCGTGACGAGATCCTGAAGACCATTTTCGTGCCATTCATCCAACGTCATCACCTCATGTTTCAACATGATAATGCACAGCCCCATGTCGCAACGATCTGTACACAAGATAATGCACAGCCCCATGTCGCAACGATCTGTACACAATTCCTGGTTGCTGAAAATGTCCCAGTTCTTCCATGGCCTGCATACTCACCATACATTTCACCCATTGAGCATGTTTGGGACACTCTCGATCGACGTGTACAATAGCGTGTTCCAGTTCCCGCCAATATCCAGCAACTTTGAAGTGCAGTAGGACAACATTCCACAGGCCACAATCAACAGCCTAATCAACTCTATGCGAAGGAGATGTGTTGTGCTGCATAAGGCAAATGGTTGTCACACCAGATGCTGTCTGGTTTTCTCATCCACTCCCCTACCTTTTTTTAAAGGTATCTGTGACCAACAGATGCATATCTGTATTCCCAGTCATGTGAAATCTATAGATTAGGGCCTAATTTATTTATTTAAATGTATTTATTTCCTTATATAAACTGTGACTAATATTTGAAATTGTTGCATGTTGTGTTATGTTCAGTGTAATATTATTTTCAAAAGAAACATTGAAGATCTAATAGCCAAAATGTTGGTTTAACAGCAGGTGAGCTGGTTCTACTCTTTTTGGACATTTTATTGCCACTTCCAGTTGTACACAACAGGCTTACATTCCTTTTTTTAAACAATACAAAACATGTAAATAAAAACGACCACATCACACAAACTACATCACACCTCTCCACCACATGGCCTCAAACTGCACCATTTTGTTTCTCTCTGTTGCCCATACATTTTCAACGTTTACATAATAAAGCATTTTACCTTTCCATTGTGTTAACGACGGTGGATTGGTTGACTTCCACTTTTAAATTATACAGTGGGGAAAAAAAGTATTTAGTCAGCCACCAATTGTGCAAGTTCTCTCACTTAAAAAGATGAGAGAGGCCTGTAATTTTCATCATAGGTACACTTCAACTATGACAGACAAAATGAGGAAAAAAAATCCAGAAAATCACATTGTAGGATTTTTAATGAATTTATTTGCAAATTATGGTGGAAAATAAGTATTTGGTCA
>QNTS01000141.1:759337-923902 GCA_003317085.1 Hucho hucho
TGACCAAATACTTATTTTCCACCATAATTTGCAAATAAATTCATAAAAAATCCTACAATGTGATTTTCTGGATTTTTTTTCTTCATTTTGTCTGTCATAGTTGAAGTTTACCTATGATGAAAATTACAGGCCTCTCTCATCTTTTTAAGTGAGAGAACTTGCACAATTGGTGGCTGACTAAATACTTTTTTTCCCCACTGTATGTTTTTCAACATGATTGAAGAGAAATGTAGCATCCAACACATTGGGTATGTCACTGCACTCTCCCTCATTTGCCATGTCTTGAAATATGCAGACAGATGGGTTAAAAGTAAATACTTCTGACAGCCAATTTTCTAACTTCGCCCATAACTTTTGGATTTCATAACATTCCCAGAAGGCATGGATTATTAGTTATCATTGTTAGTTTTACACTTAAGACATGACTCTGTTGTGTTTTTAGGGAGTGATACTGGTTCTTGTAGAAAACGTTTAATTTTCTTCCATGTTGTTGTAATTAAGGATCGGACCATTTTTTTCAATTTTCGCATACCCAAATCTAACTGCCTGTAGCTCAGGACCTGAAGCAAGGATATGCATATTCTTGATACCATTTGAAAGGAAACACTTTGAAGTTTGTGGAAATGTTAAACTAATGTAGGAGAATATAACACATTAGATCTGGTAAAAGATAATATGTTTTTTTGTATTTTGTTTGTTCCATCATCTTTGAAATGCAAGTGAAAAGCCAAAATGTAATAGTCCAGGTTTGGCACAATTTCGATTTTGCCCACTAGATGGCAGCAGTGTATGTGCAAAGTTTTAGACTGATTCATAGAAACATTGCATTTCTGTTCAAAATGTTGTATCAAGACTGCCCAAATGTGCCTAATTGGTTTATTAATATCATTTTCAAGTTCATAACTATGCACTCTCAAACAATAGCATGGTATTATTTCACTGTAATAGCTACTGTAAATTGGAGAGTGCAGTTAGATTAACAAGAATATAACCTTTCTGCCCATATCAGATATGTCTATGTCCTGGGAAATGTTCTTGTTACTTACAACCTCATACTAATCACATTAGCCTACGTTAGCGCAACCATCCCGCGGGGGGGGGCACCGATCCTGTAGAGGTTTTAACTATGAAGTTGTTGATGTTATTAGCTTTATCCTTTGAAAATAGACACATGAGAAGATTCTCGGGATAAGCATGCGCATCTTCAATATGTAACCATTGTTCCTCTTTAGTGCATTTAACTATATGTCGCAAGTAAAAGCCTTGGGTGGCGAGTTGATCTGGGAGGTTAAAACCATATAAATACTGTTATGACCGACTATACTTTTTTAAAGAATGTCTTCGGTGGGGTTATTGGTATTACCGAGAATATTATGAATAAGTATGACAACTTTGGGAGACATACCATTCTGAAGAGTTTTATTCTACCCATTTTATGGGGAGATTGTTCCATTTAATTAGGTCTGATTTCATATTGTTGAGTAATGGAATAAAGTTATCTTAATATATTTCTTGTTTGTTGTCACTTATAAAGAATCCTATTTGATATCTTTCTATTTATTTTTCCTATTGCCATTATTTCATTTTCTTTGTAAATTTTGTCCTGTGATTTTTTTTGCATTCGGGAAAATATTTTTAGCATTGAGTTTTCAATATTCTGGTATATCAGGAGATTGTCAGCAAATAAGTTTAGTTTATATTCATGTTTACCAATACTGATACCTGTTACCTTTTGCTCCTGTCTAATTCATTCTGCAAGCGGTTCAATTTCCAGTGCAAACAGAAGGTGAGAGAGAGGACATCCCAGTCTTGTGCCCTTTTCTAAACTAATTTCATCTTTTTATTACATTTATTATTTCAGTTGGAAAGTTGAAAGCTTCGAAAGTTTTGAATAGAAAATGCATTATTAATAAATTGACATCTTGTTTTTTTTCTGTATTGTATTAAACTGAAACATGGTCTTGTATTTGTTTGTTTCTATTTGTAATAAACCCTGTTTGATTAATATAATATTTCCTTTGTTATTATTTTATTGTCACAATTTATTAAACTTATAGGTCTGTAATCAGCAGGGGACTCTCCAGGTTCTCCTGGTTTAAATATAACTGAAATAACTGTTTGATACATGGAACTAGGAAGCACTGAATTGAGTGACGTGTGTTGTCATTTGTGTAAATAGGGGCGCTACTTAGTCCCAAAATGTTAAATAGAATTCTATGGGAAAGCCGTCCATTCCTCATGCTTTTCTCCACACAAATGTTTTAAAAGTGTCTAATATTCATTTTTAGGTAATCTCTGTTCTTAGTGATTCTTTTTTGTCTGCAGATAATTTCTCTATGAAGGCTGCAGAATCAGTCCCGCTGTTGTTTAATGCTGATTTACATAGATTTTCAAAGAAGCTTTTAAAATTGTCATTAATCGAGTTGTTTCTAATTAACACATCTGTATCCCAAATAATATGTATCCCAAATCATATCGAGGGTCGTCTTTTCTCTATCCTCTATGTCTACATTTGTAATGGTAAAGGTTTAAAAATATATATTTACAGTACCAGGGTTTTTCTTTATTTTTACTATTTTCTACATTGTAGAATAATAGTGAAGACATCAACACTATGAAATAACACATGGAATCATGTCGTAACCAAAAAAGTGTTAAACAAATCAAATCTATTTTAGATTTTAGATTATTCAAAGCTGGATTCCTTTAAGGACAATATTCTCATGTTTTCTTTCATTCAGTTTTCTTGCTGGCCCATTTCATCTTCTAAAGTTTGCAGCCTTGTTTCCAAAAGGCACATTTTGTTGTTCATTCATGTGTATGCTTTATATGTGCATATCTGACACGATAGACTCTACTTTCTTTTCAAGTAGAAATACATGTTTTTTATTAAGTAGAACATGTGCTCTTTATGACAGAATGTTAACTTTTTTACCAAGTGTTATGTAATAGGTTAGGTAGTTTAGACATTACACTACAGCTCAGGGGGCAGCAGCAACCGTGTCCAAGTGCTGTGCTGCCAAGTCTTGATAAGGACAGGTGCACAATTAAGGTGATCATCAGTTAGTGTCCCAGTTTGCAAGCCGTTAGGCTGCTGTTTTGTTTTGTGGGCATGCAGCCTTTCGTTTAGATTTTGAACCTTTAGTTCAGGCATGCCTGTTTGTAGTTGTCCTGTTGGTATATTTGTTTCCATCACTGAACATAATCTGCTTGGGCTTGCCAACCCAAAATAGTCAAGATAGAGCTGGCCATGGACATAAGGTAAGGTTGCTGTCTCCCTGGGCACATGTACATCCATCACCTGGTCGTATATGCTTACTTTTCAAATTAATGCACACATTCATTCAGGTTACAGAACCATTAGGCAAGCCTATAACCCCTAGTGCATACAGTGTTAAAAGTAGGCTGTCTAGACGGTTCTGTAACACAAGGTAATCTTCTCAAAAAGCACCAAATTGGTGGAACGACCCAAAAGCAGGTGTGCTGGTTTTACTCGACCGGGTCGAGCACAACATGTCAACCCTATTACCTATAGATAGACAGGCTAGAAATGTTTTAACAATAAAAAAAATGGTGAAGCTCGCATTCAATTGGCCTTTCCACAACAAGTGTCCATTCCCCATCACAGGGGGATTTATGTCTGATTTAAGATGAAATCGTCAACCCTGTTACGGCCAACCCTGTTACGGCCAACCCTGTTAATTTATTTGGCACCTAATAGAGCTCGCCAGCTTGTAGTCCTAAAAACCAGAAATGAGTTCGCATTTTCTACCTTTGGTTTATTGGCCATTCCTATGAGGAAAATTAATGAGGAAAGAAATGCGGCTTTGGGATATACGCAGCAAATGAGGCACAGGCTTATACGTTGTGTTCTATGAAATAATATCACTCAGCTAACATGCCATTTATGAATTACGATGCCTTTATGTGCTTGTTTTGATTGCATACAGTGCATTCGGGAAGTATTCAGACCCCTTCACTTTTCCACAAGTTGCAGCCTTATTCTAAAATCAATTAAATCGTTTTTTTCCTCTCATCAAACTACACACAACACCCCATAATGACAAAGCAAAAACAGGTTTTTCGAATTTTTTGCAAATGTATAAAAAACAAAAACTGAAATATGAAATTTACCTAAGTATTCAGACCCTTTACTCAGTACTTTGTTGAAGCACCTTTGGCAGCAATTACAGCCTAGAGTCTTCTTGGGTATGACGCTACAAGCTTGGCACACCTGTATTTAAGGAGTTTCTCCCATTATTCTCTGCAGATCCTCTCAAGCTCTGTCAAGTTGGATGGGGAGCGTCGCTGCACCGCTATTTTCAGATTTCTCCAGAGAAATTGAAATGTATGCAAATGTCTCAAATTAAAAGATGAATACCTTGTGTACATAAGTATTCAGACCCTTGTTGAGCTCAGGTGTATCCTGTTTCCATTGATCATCCTTGAGATGTTTCTACAACTTGATTAGAGTCTACCTGTGGTAAATTCAATTGATTGTACATAATTTAGAAAGGCACACACCTGTCTATATAACAGTGCAAGTCAGAGCAAAAACCAAGCCATGAGGTCGAAGGAATTGTCCGTAGAGCTCCGAGACAGGATTGTGTCAAGGTACAAATCTGGGGAAGGGTATCAAACAATGTCTGCAGCATTGTAGGTCCCCTTGAAGACAGTGACCTCCATCATTCTTATATGGAAGAATTTAGGAAAAACCAAGACTCTTCCTAGAGCTAGCCGCACGGCCGGCCTGTGCAATCGGAGGAGAAGGGCCTTGGTCAGGGAGGTGATCAGGAACCCGATGGTCACTCTAACAGAGCTCCAGAGCTCCTCTGTTGAGATGGGAGAACCTTTCAGAAGTGTTATTTGTCACATGCACCGAATACAACAGGTAGACCTTACAGTGAAATACTTACTTACAAGCCCTTAACCAACAATGCAGTTAAGAAATATACCAAAACATTTATATATTTTTTTTATTAATACAAATAAAAGTAACAAATAATTAAAGAGCAGCAGTAAAATAACAATAGCGGGGCTATATACAGGGGGTACCAGTACATAGTCAATGTGCGGGGGCACCAGTTAGTAATTGAGGTAATATGTACATGTAGGTAGAGTTTTAAAGTGACTATGCATAGACAATAACAGAGAGTAGCAGCAGCATAAAAGAGGGGGGTAGAAGCTGTTTAGAAGCCTCATGGACCAAGACTTGGCACTCTGGTACCGCTTGCCGTGCGGTAGCAGAGAGAACAGTCTCTGACTAGGGTGGCTGTCTTTGACAATTTTAGGGCCTACCTCTGACACCGCCTGGTATAGAGGTCCTGGATGACAGGAGGCTTGGCCACAGTGATGTACTGGGCCATACGCACCACCCTCTGTAGTGCCTTGCGGTCGGAGGCCGAGCAGTTGCCATACCAGGCAGTGATGCAACCAGTCAGAATGCTCTCGATGGTGCAGCTGTAGAACCTTTTGAGGACCCATGCCAAATCTTTTCAGTCTCCTGAGGGGGAATAGGTTTTGTCGTGCCCGCTTCACGACTGTCTTGGTGTGCTTGGACCATGTTAGTTTGTTGGTGATGTGGACCCCAAGGAACTTGAAGATCTCAACCTGCTCCACTACAGTCCCGTCAATGAGAATGGGGGCGTGCTCGGTCCTTTTCCTGTAGTCCACAATCATCTCCTTTGTCTTGATCACATTGAGGGAGAGGTTATTGTCTTGGCACCACACGGCCAGGTCTCTGACCTCCTCCCTATAAGCTGTCTCATCGTTGTTGGTGATCAGGCCTACCCCTGTTGTGTCATCGGCAAACTTGATGATGGTGTTGGAGTCGTGCCTGGCCATGCAGTCATGAGTGAACAGGGAGTACAGGAGGGGACTGAGCACGGACCCCTGAGGGGCTCCCGTGTTGAGGATCAGTGTGGCGGATGTGTTGTTCCCTACCCTTACCACCTGGGGGCGGCCTGTCAGGAAGTCCAGGATCCAGTTGCAGAGGGAGGTGTTTAGTCCCAGGGTCCTTAGCTTAGTGATGAGCTTTGAGGGTTACTATGGTGTTGAACGCTGAGCTGTAGTCAATGAATAGCATTCTCACATAGGTGTTCCTTTTGTCCAGGTGTGAAAGGGCAGTGTGGTGTGCAATACCTGTGTATCTGTTGGGGTGGTATGCAAAGCTTGTTGCGTCATACCAAAGAAGACTCGAGCCTGTAATCGCTGCCAAAGGTGCTTATATAAAGTACTGAGTAAAGGGTCTGAATACTTATGTAAATATGATACTTCAGGTTTTTATTTATAATAAAACCTGTTTTTGCTTTGTCATTATGGGGTATTGTGTAGAGATTGATGAGGACAAAAACAATTTAATCTATTTTAGAATTAGGCTGTAACGTAACAAAATGTGGAAAAATGAAAGGGTCTGAATACTTTCTGAATGCACTGTAAATGCTTCAAAAGACACAAAAAGTTATGTTAGCTGATTATCTTATAAAACAAGACGTATACGATGTCATAAGTTTGTGTTTAACACAGACCTTATTTTCTGTGTTCACCCCGCAGAAAAAAACAGACATTTCCCCATAGGCTTTGGCCAACGAGCCATGGCGGAGTTTGCCTCTGTTAGTGCCTACAAAAAGAGGCCATTACTATTGCTCTCTATAGACGGGTTGGTTGTTCAGCAACAAAACTGACGTGTGCGCAACTAGGGAGCAAAACAGACAGGGTTGTCTTAGATTGTTGACAACATGTAAACTAGATTTAGTCTCCAAATGTTTATTGAAAACTTAAATACATTTCAACAAAGAGCACTTCTTGTCTTTCAAATACATCGTTACAGTTGTTGGTTAGCTAGCTAGCAATGAAATCAGTAAAAAAAAACTCAAAACAAGACATGGTATCAAAAACAAGATAAAACTTGCTGAAACGAGCCACCTACGATTCCCCATATGGCAGCTTCTTGTCATTGTTACAGTTATCTGACCGTTCAGAATCACAACAAAGCACCCCATCGATGCACATGCATACATTTTTGTGACGTTGTCGACCAACCCATCTATACAATGGTATTTTATTTATTTAACCTCTGGGAAGACTTGTGCCCTTTACGACATAATGTTAACATTTTGTGCTATGGATCGAGTACATGTCCTAACAATGTTTTTAGGCTATACAGTGTTTGTTTACAATTACATTGTTTACAAACAATGGATTTAAGAAAGCTTATATTTAAGGTGACAGTTGAACTACGCTCATGAAGCATTTATCAATTATATTTTTAAAGAATCAATGGCTATGTATCAATTTATGTATTTATTAAAGGTCCAAAAATGGATGTACCAATCCCATATTGTCCCTTTAACATAATATCCTTAAAACCCTCCTAAGACCTGGATTCTGAGCCAAAGCCCCCAAAAAAAGCACTTTAATTCCAGCAGCCCATAAACCTCATGTTAACGCCAACCTTATGGAGCTCCACAATGCCAATCCTCACAAAGCAGAGCTGGGACGATCATTCATGGATCACGTAACAACGCTAAGCCTATCGGATGCACTGATGTGGGCTAGGCAGATAAAAGTTGTTGTTTCTTAACGGAGAGGGATAGGTGATATAATCCGCGAGGACACAAATCCAACGGGCTAAGGAGGGGATGCAAAAATACTCCACCATCGTGAGTGGGTGCAACTGAGCTCCTGTGTGAAGGAGTCCTCCGGCTACACAGCTCACCAGGCATTAATCCTCTCTCTCTACACGAAAACACATATTGTACTGTACACCCACCATCCATCCACTCTGAAAAAGCACAACTGGGCAGGCGGCTGCCTGTCATTTTGGGCCAGGAAACAAGAGAGTTTTTGGACCAGCTTTCCTCTCTTCTCTCCTCCTCCTCTTATCAGCCTTTTTTACCTCCTCTATTCTCTTTCCCCCATCTTTTCCTCTCTTCCCCTCCTCTCCCATCCTCCTCTTATCAGCTTTCCTCTCTTCTCTTTCCTCCTCTCCTTTCTTCCTCTCTCCTCTCCTCTCTTCTTCTCATAGAGCTCATTGCGTTTACATCACATGCTTCTGGCTTCTCTACTCCATCTATCTCTTCAAAATGAGTAAGAGATAAGAAAGAAGAAGAAATAAGCCCAACATCTTGCCAGCTGTTTCTTCTTATATTCTCCTTCCCCTAAAGCTCAGAAAATTCATATGCTGTGATCTTTTCCTTCTGATACAATGAGAGGCCTTCTTCTACTTCTCTCCCCCTGGTACAGCAGAAGAGAAGGGAGGAGGAAGTTAGACTTTTCTTTGCTGAATCGTTTTTTGCTCAGCAGAGTTGAGAGTTGAGTTACTGTGGGAACTGCAGCTGCCGCTGCCCACTCTTCTCTACCGTTTCACGACTGCCAGGTACAGTAGGTAATCTCGCCCCTGCAATACAGTGTGTGCTGCAGCGCTAACACACACTCTCTGACATAGATAGGGAAAATAGTTGTTGTGTATGAGTCAATCAAGCACACAGGTTAACTACTTACTTAATACTCTTCATATCTATTGAGACACAATGCGCTCCCTCCACTTCATTCTCTCCTTGGCAACATGTTGTGCCTCACTCCAAGAGGACAAAGGTTGGATGAGTGGTCCTCTGTGGCTCAGTTGGTAGAGCCCAGTGCTTGCAATGCCAGGATTGTGGATTCGATAGCTTGGGCCACTCACCATTCAAAAATGTATGCACGTACTGTAGGACTGTAAATCGCTTTGGATAAAAGTGACTTACAGGGCCAACCCTTTGCTCTGGACATCAACTTTATCTGTCACTTTAGTGTGTGTGTGTGCGCGTATAACGTACACAAGTCACAGTGTACATGCACGTAACTTGTGTACCTCCAGGCTGATACTGCATGTAAGTCAGGGAGGGGACAGATCACCTTCCCGCCAGACGGATGGAGGGGAATGCTCCTGGCCCGACAGTTAATAGATTGTTTGAGAAAACAGAGTGGAGAGCGATGACAACTCTAGCTGGGGTGAAGCGGCCCACCTAGCTGGGAAATACAGCAACAGAGTGCGGGCTCTAATCAACTCCACTCTTTTCAGTGTGTCTGCACAGATGTAGCTGGTCACATAGAGTTGTTTGTGAAGGTGACACAAACGTAACCCTGTTCGACAGGTGTGTGAAGGTAATGCAGACGAGTGTGCGTGGAGTGTTGAGGCTTGCACAGGTGATCTCTGTGGAATTCTAGATTGCAGTTTGTCAATATCCATGTACACTATCATGATGAAATGGCATTTGTTATCGTAATGGCTAGGCATTTTTTCGTACTCACGTGACCTCGCCAGGACAAAGTGTATTGTACTTTAAGATTGTATGATAGGAGATGTGCATGTTGGGAATTGTAATGTGTGTCATATAAACTCACTGTAGTCGCTGTTCTCGTCCTTGGTCCCATTTATGGTGCCGTCCGGCTTCATCTGCAGGTAGAAGCCCTGCTCGCTGAACAGTCGCGTCACAATGCCCTTCAGCTGCGGCTCTGCAACACAACACAACAGGGATAAGGGTTAGCTAGCTGCTTGGGTCATGTGGCAGGTAGCCTAGTGGTTAGAGTGTTGGACTAGTAACCGAAAGGTTGCAAGATCGAATCCACGAGCTGACAAGGTTAAAATCTGTCGTTCTGCCCCTGAACAAGGCAGTTAACCCTCTGTTCCTAGGCCGTCATTGAAAAATAAGAATCTGTTCTTAACTGACTTGCCTAGTTAAATAAAGGTAAAATATTTTTTTTTAAATGTAATTAAGCACCAAACATAATAAAATGGACTGAAACAGGGAGGAACTACCTGAATGTGTCCAATAAGAATAGTCATTTTTGTTTTCCATTGCAATGAACAAGGTCCAGGTCACTCAGACACCAAAACACTTGAATGCTATGCCCTCATACCCTTAGTACCCTTTTCAATGATTAGGGACAGACCAGCAAAAACTAAACTATAACTAAGGCCCAGAGCTCTTCCTGGTCTGGTCACGTGATCAGGAAAAACTCTTGGTCTTATAGTGTAAGCCTGAGTTCGTACCCATTATTGCAGTACCATGTGATAGGCTACATAATGAATGAAATGCCATGTGATACATGTGATGACACACAAGCAAACAATGCCTCCCATCATGACAGAGAGGCAGACAGATCCTCTTGCGCCATCTCCTCAGACCATCACTCAATGGTAAAGAGAATAAAGGGAGGTAAAGAGAATAAAAGGAATAAGAGGTTGATCACGACAGTACTTTAGGGCCATTCAGAGCATGCAGATACCAACATAACATTAGTCAGTGGAAAACCATCTCCCAGTCTTATAGATAAAAAAGTTTCAGTTGGTGGATCAAAACCGAACAGAAAAACGAATGGTCTAAGAAGCCACCTCCAAATCATGAACAGGGCACACAATGTGGGACAGATAAACTTGGCACTACAGCCGCTTGACGACCAAATCATGCAGGAAGAGACAGAAGACTAAAATACAGCACTATTTAGAGCAAGTCGGTGTGCCAGTTAAACGCTGATGATGAGGCAGACCCAGTGGATGATAGAAACACTGAAAGGTGGAGGGATACGTTAAATAGGATGCAGAAGTGTGTGGTCTGCCTCCTCTCATCTACCGGTGATAGATATGATACTCTTAAATCTCTGACTAACTTGCTTGTAGCCGAACTGTGAGAATTGGCCCATTGGTGGATCTATAAAGCATCTTCACCAACAATGCTTCCCCTTAACATGGACACTGATAGCTCTGGTCTAGGTCGTTAGTGTGCCTTCCTTCACTTCATGTACTTACAATGTTTCCTAATGTGGAATTGCATATTCTGTAAAAAGGTTACTTACCCTAGCTGATCATACAAAATAGTAATTTCTTACTTCTAAGCTCATCCACTCCTTTATTATTGTAGTCCTCCATAGTGTTGCATTGATATACATGTATACTTAGCACTACAACAAGGGAGAGGTATTCGGAGTGTTATTGCTGCAGGCAATTTTGTACGTTGGTCCGTGACTGTTGGATGAAGCCCAGTGAAAAGAACAGAGAAGCGATCTCTCCGTGTCTCATTTTTATCCTGTTTTCTGGTTTCTACCCATGGTTATGTTTAAAAAATATAGAGATAACATGTTTAACTAAACAGTGTTGAGTTCTGGTAACTTTCATGTATAATTTATTTGTTTTGACCAAGTGAGATAGCCAAGCTAAGTAGATAGCTAGCTAGTTTACGTTTGTATGCTGGTCAATGAGAACAAGATGGCGTTTCTGAAATATATTTTATTCCATTATAAATGTTTTGTCTCTTAAATAGTTTTTTTTTTTTTTTTCTTCAAATAAATTTATTTTGAATTAGGTCTGAGTTAATCAGTTAACTTGAGTTAGCTTTTTGTAATTTTAGTGCACTCATTTTTTATCAACAATTAATCTCATTGTCTGAAAGCATCCAAAATACAATGAAAACATCCAAAATGCATTATCTATACAGCTAAAAACAACACTGCGATGTCAAAACAAGTTGACATTGAGGTTAAAGAAAGTGTGCTTTATCAATTTACCTTATTGTGCTATTTTTTTATTTCACCTTTATTTAACCAGGTAGGCCAGTTGAGAACAAGTTCTCATGTACAACTGCGACCTGGCCAATAAAGAAAAGCAGTGCAACACAAACAACAACAGAGTTACACATGGAATAAACAAACATACAGTCAATAACAAAATCTATATACAGTGTGTGCAAATGAGGTAAGATTAGGGAGGTAAGGCAATAAATAGGCAGTAGTGGCTAAGTAATTACAATTTAGCAATTAAACACTGGAGTGATATACGTGCAGAAGATCAATGTGCAAGTAGAGATACTGGGCTGCAAAATAAAAAAGAATAACAATATGGGGATGAGGTAATTGGATGGGCTGTTTACAGATGGGCTATGTACAGGTGCGGTGATCTGTGAGCTGCTCTGACAGCTGATGCTTAAAGTTAGTGAGGGAGATATGAGTCTCCAGCTTCAGGGATTTTTGCAATTCGTTCCAGTCATTGGCAGCAGAGAACTGTAAGGAAAGGCGGCCAAAGGAGGAATAGGCTTTGGGGGTGACCAGTGAAATATGCCTGCTGGAGCGCGTGCTACGGGTGGGTGCTGCTATGGTGACCAGTGAGCTGAGATAAGGCGGGGCTTTAGCTAGCAAAACTTATAGATGACCTGGAGCCAGTGGGTTTGGCGACGAATATGAAGCGAGGGCCATTCAACGAGAGCATTCAGGTCGCAGTGGTGGGTAGTATATGGGGCTTTGGTGACAAAACAGATGGCACTGTTATAGACTGCATCCAATTTGCTGAGTAGAGTGTTGGAGGCTATTTTATAAATGACATCGCCGAAGTCAAGGATCGGTAGGATAGTCAGTTTTACGAAGGTATGCTTGGCAGCATGAGTGAAGGATGCTTTGTTGCGAAATAGGAAGCCGATTCTAGATTTAATTTGGGATTGGAGATGCTTAATGATTGGTTGAAGAGCATGCATTTAGTTTTACTTGAATTTAAGAGCAGTTGGAGGCCACGGAAGGAGAATTGTATGGCATTGAAGCTCGTCTGGAGGATAGTTAACACAGTGTCCAAAGAAGGGCCAGAACTATACAGAATGGTGTCGTCTGCGTAGAGGTGGATCAGAGAATCTCCAGCAGCAAGAGCAACATCAATGATGTATACAGAGAAGAGAGTCGGCCCGAGAATTTAACCCTGTGGCACCCCCATAGAGACTGCCAGAGGTCCGACACACTGAACTCTATCAGAGAAGTAGTTGGTGAACCAGGCAAGGCAGTCATTTGAGAAACCAAGGCTGTTGAGTCTGCTGATAAGAATGTGGTGATTGACAGAGTCGAAAGCCTTGGCCAGGTCGATGAATACGGCTTGTCAGGGAAAAATTGCAAGATTATGATATAATACTTTTCTTACATCAAATGGTTGTTTTATTTGTTTTATTTGAGTATTCTGTTAACTATTGTGTGTGTGTTCTACTGAGGATGGGGCCTCTGGGAGATAACACTGAGGAGATTTACGATGTCTTTTGGGTGAGAAAACCTAAAGAGCATTCCAGAGCATGAGTTAATGTTTCTGTTCAATATGGTACCAGAGAGAGATGGTTCCAGTTTGTAGTCGGAGGGTCAGACACTGGTGATACAATGAAAGATGTTGACACAGCAGATACTGTCTGCTATGCATTATAGGTACCTTTCATACAGATCTTAACCTTATGACCCATTCTATATATCTGTTGTTCGTCATGTAGGTTGAAAGAGGTGTATCTTGGCTATAAAAGACCTTTGTACTTTTGTGTTGGAGCTCTCAACGGACCATCAGAGAAAGTGGTGAATTCGTTGAGAAGCCGTTGCTATTGCAAAGCTCTTACTATTAAATATGTATTTTAAGTATAACTCTGACTTGTGTGATAAGTTTGTCTCTCCTCATTTGATAGTAAAGAAATTAACCACCACAGGCTGCACAGTATTGTCTCTTATCGATGGCGGTTATGACATCGTTTAGGACCTTGAGCGTGGCTGAGGTGCACCCATGACCAGCTCGGAAACCAGATCACATAGCGGAGAAGGTAAGGTGGGATTTGAAATGGTCGGTGATCTGTTTGTTAACTTGGCTTTCGAAGACCTTAGAAAGGCAGGGTAGGATAGATATAGGTCTGTAACAGTTTTGGCCTAGAGTGTCTCCACCTTTGAAGAGGGGGATGACTGCGTCAGCTTTCCAATCTTTGGGAATCTCAGACGATACGAAAGAGAGGTTGAACAGGCTAGTAACAGTGGTTGCAACAATTGCGGCGGATAATTTTAGAAAGAGAGGGTCCAGATTGTCTAGCCCAGCTGATTTGTAGGGGTCTAGATTTTTCAACTCTTTCAGGACATCAGCTATCTGGATTTGGGTAAAATAGAAATGGGGGAAGTTTGGGCAAGTTGCTGTGGGGCTGCAGGGCTGCTGACCGGGGTAGGGGTAGCCAGGTGGAAAGCATGGCCAGCCATAGAAAAATGCTTATTGAAATTCTCAATTATTGTGGATTTATCAGTGGTGACAGTTTTTGCTAGCCTCAGTGCAGTGGGTAGCTGGGAGGAGGTGCTCTTTTTCTCCATGGACTTTACAATGTCCCAGAACTTTTTTGAGTTTGTGCTACAGGATGCAAATTTCTGTTTGAAAAAGCTAGCCTTTGCTTTCCTAACTGCCTGTGTATATTGGTTCCTAACTTCCCTGAAAAGTTGCATATCGCGGGGACTATTCAATGCTAATGCAGTACGCCACAGGATGTTTTTGTGCTGGTCAAGGGCAGTCTGGTCTGGAGTGAACCAAGGGCTATATCTGTTCCTGGTTCTACATTTTTTGAATGAGGCATGCTTATTTAAGATGGTGAGGAAAGCACTTTTAAAGAATAAACAGGCATCCTCTACTGACGGAATGAGGTCAATATCCTTCCAGGATACCCGGGCCAGGTCTATTATAAAGGCCTGCTTGGTGAAGTGTTTTAGGGAGCGTTTGACAGTGATGAGGGGTGGTCGTTTCGACCGCAGACACATTACGGACGCAGGCAATGAGGCAGTAATCGCTGAGATCCTGGTTGAAGACAGCAGAGGTGTATTTAGAGGGCAAGTTGGTCAGGGTGATATCTATGCGGGTGCCAGTGTTTACAGATTTGGGGTTGTACCTGGTAGGTTCATTGATAATTTGTGCGAGATTGAGGGCATCTAGCTTAGATTGTAGGACGGCCGGGGTGTTAAGCATGTCCCAGTTTAGGTCACCAAAGAGTACAAGCTCTGAAGATAGATGGGGAGCAATCAATTCACATATGGTGTCCAGGGCACAGCTGGGGGCAGAAGGTGGTCTATAACAAGCGGCAATGGTGAGAGACTTATTTCTGAAAGGTGGATTTTTAGAAGTAGAAGCTCGAATTGTTTGGGCACAGACCTGGATAGTATGACAGAGCTCTGCAGGGTGTCTCTGCAGTAGATTGCAACTCCGCCCCCTTTTGCAGTTCTATCTTGTCGGAAAATGTTATACTTAGGGATGGAAATTTCAGGATTTTTGGTGGCCTTCCTAAGCCAGGATTCAGACACGGCTAGGACATCCGGGTTGGCAGAGTGTGCTAAAGCAGTGAGTAAAACAATCTTAGGGAGGAGGCTTCTAATGTTAACATGCATGAAACCAAGGCTTTTACGGTTACAGAACTCAACAAATGATAGCGCCTGGGGAATAGGATTAACCTCTACATAACCAGAGGAACAGAGGAGGAGTAGGATAAGGGTATGGCTAAAGGCTATAAGAACTGGTCGTCTAGTGCGTTCGGAACAGAGTGTAAAAGGAACAGGTTTCTGAGCGCGGAAGAATAGATTCAAGGCATAATGTACAGACAATGGTATGGTAGGATGTGAATACAGTGGAGGTAAACCTATGCATTGAGTGACGATGAGATACGTTTTGTCTCTATAGACATAATTTATACCAGGTGAGGTCACTGCATGTGTGGGAGGTGAAACAAACGGGCTAGCTAAGGCATATTGAGCAGGGCAAGAGTCTCTACAGTGAAATAAGACAATAATCACTAACCACAACAGCAATGGACAAGACATACTGACATTAGGGAGAGGCATGCGTAGCCGAGTGATCATAGGGAACAGTGGGAGGCTAGGCGAGCTGGAGACACGGCGATTCAGACAGCTAGCGGGCCGGGGCTAGCAGGCTAGCAGAAGGGCCTTAGGGGGAACGTCGCGATGGAAGAAGTCAGTTGTAGCCCCCTCGGACGGTTACGTTGGCAGACCAGTCGTGTTGGATTGGCAGGGTTCCGTGTATGCAGAAAAAGGGTCCAGGCCAATTGGCAAAATATGTATTGTAGCCCAAGGAGTGGCTGATGGACCTCTTCAGCTAGCCGGGAGATGGGACTAGCACGAGGCTAATTCCAAGCTCACTGGTGCTTGCTTCGGGACAGAGACGTTAGCCAGGGGGTAGCCACTCGAAGTGCTAACTGATACTTTGGACATAATCAAGACGTCAATATTCTTGTAATGCTTTTTATATAAAAAAAAATCTTAGATTACAGCTCAATTTGATTAAATTATGAATTTGCGATTAATCATGATTAATCACAGCAAGCCATGCGATTATCTCAATTAAATGTGTAAATGTTTGACAGCCCTATTTTGAATTGAACAATCAGTATTATGAGAAATGTATAATAAATATATATGGTCAAGGCATTGGCTTCTCCCATGGGAGATCTAATCCCAGCAGTTACAAAAGCACATGCTGGTTTAGAATATCACATGTGAAATGTTGGGAAACCATGTGTGTGTCTGAGTCGTGAAAATCCATGTAAAGCTTCACGTGTCCAGAAACCTGGCTCACGCATTTTGTTTCACATGACATTTTTCATGTGATTTGTTCATATATGTGTCACGTGATTTATAAAAAATAAAAACATTGTAAGGGCACTCAGTGCTAATAAACATTTACCTGTAGACAACCAGACTAAATAGCCCTTGGTGCATTGCCATGGTAACTCACTTGACCAGTATCCTACATGGATTTAAAAACTCTGATGTCCCCCCTAGGTGAAATGAAGAGGGGAGAGAGGTTGCGTACAGCTGTGTACATTGATGTCCAGTTATGGACTTCTTTAAAATGATGGATAATGCAACATAACAACAAGCGTGCAAAAAGTTAGAATTTGACTCTGATGGTGGCACGCTCAGTGGTGTAAAGTAATTAAGTACAAATTATTTGAAGTACTAAAATCTATACAGCAAAAAAAAAACAATGCGATGTAAAAAGTTTACATTGAGGTTTATATTTTTCTAATCGATACTTTGGATATAATCAAGAAGTCAATATTATTGCAATGCTTTTTATATAAAAAAAAAATCTTGGATTACACCTTAATTTGATCAAATTCTGAATTTGCATTAATCGTGACTAATCGCAGCATACCCTGCGATTATCTCGAAATATATTTTTTTTAATTCATTTTGCTTGAACGTTTGCTAAGATGCGGAACGATTTGCACTGAAAGACACCGTTTCCCAAAACGTCCTTGTACTGTATGTTCTTGAACAGACTGAGATAATATGTTTGCTCCACTCACTGGGTGTGCGGGGTGTGGCTTGAAGCAATGAGTTAAGTATTTAAAGCAAAGCAGTGCATTTTGATACCACAACCCACCCTCTCCCCGTTTCTCCATGGTCGTTCAGTACAGTTTCCGTTAAATTGAACGGTCTATTACGTTTCATGTACTGACCGCAGCGCTGCTCTGAGGTCACTGACCTGGTTTCCTGCGGACTGGTCTTTTCTTGCCGCTGCAGAACCGAACTTTGCTGAAGACAGTAAATATATGCCTCTCGCACAAGGAGCGGGGATCTTTGCTGGGACTGGTGCGCCGTTTGGAAGTGGCGACCTTTTCGCTGTTTCCCTCTCTTGCTTGACGTTTCTGTCGTATCAGGGAGCTGGCGAGCGCCGCCGCCATCTCCCCGGTAGACTAACCTGAGTGTAGACCACTTGAATCGTCTCCAAATCTTCTATGAGCGAGATGTTGTCAAGATATTGCTGAGGGTGCTGATTATGGCTGGTCCAATGCACGAAGTTGCATAAGTGCGCCATGATGACAAATATGTAGGTAAGGTGAATAAAATGACAACTTGCTGAAATCAAACATATTTGTGATCCAAATAATGGAAACATCGATATACATAAATTATTGCAATGGCAGTCTTTACAACTAGATAGGCTACTATATCTCTAAATACTTTAATTCATAAATGTATATTGTGCAAATTTCTCCAAGGTATTGCTCTTTATCTCCAGTCCAGATTATTCCCAGGTATCCAGATAAAATGTCCCGTAAATAGTTTCATTATCCATCGTTTTCATTCCACTTAAATTTCCAGTGCTCGACATTCCACAACTATCTGAGTTGAGTGGCAGCAGCGTACTGGATGTGCGCGGACACACTGCTCACTCACTAGCCCCGCAGCCTGCAGACGACATTGTCTTTTGCACAACTACGGGCTCGACACGCGAGCCCCAGGTAAAAAATAATCCAAATTCGAAACCCCAATATTCTCTGGAAGACGGAGAGTCACAAATTGGAGGACCGTCGAAAATCTATGTCGCCATAATCACAGGTAATGAGCATCCTAAACTGACATCATTCAAACCTATTGGGCACACACTGGTTGAATCAACGTTATTTCCACGTCAATTCTTTCAAATGAATATGAACCAATGTGAATTGACGTCTGTGCCCCGTGGGAAAAATCTAAACACAAATCTCACTGTAGCCTGTAGGGAAAAGTACTATCAGAGCAACCGGTGACGCCTGCTCTTTGTCGCCCGGTTTGCAAGCAGCCTTTCTTTTTCTAACTATGCAATCCTACGTGGTTGTGGTTCGGACAAGGAATTCTCGGAGGCTGAGAGAAAGAGAGCAGAAACCCGTTTTTTGTTTTTTTTGCGAGTGTGTGTGTGTGAGGAAGGGAGAGAGAGCAGGAGGGAGGGGGGCATTGTAAACGAAAGCGATGGTGGGCTGCTTGGCAGGAGGTGCACCAGCAGCTCACATGTGTTCCGTAACATCATTTTACCAAAGGCTATGAGAAACGCAGGTCTCCATCACGCAAACCGATCTAGCGCACCATACATACTTCCTGCGCGCAATATAGCCTGGGGATGAGGTAACGCAAACCCAGCCCCAGTGGTGTAAATTAAGTAAAATACTTTAAGGTACTACTGTATATGTACTTTAATATTCCTTTTTTGACAACTTTTAATTCACTACATCCCTAAATAAAAGAATGTACTTCTTATTCCATACATTTTTCCTGACACCCAAAAGTACTAGTTACATTTTGAATGCATCGCAGCACAGGAAAATGGTCCAATTCACACACTTATCAAGAAAACGTCCCTTGTCATCCCTACTGCCTCTGATTTGACGGACTCACTAAACACGTACTTTGTAAATAATGTCTGAGTGTTGGTGTGCCTCTGGCTATTCATGAATAAATAAAAAACAAGAATTGTGCTGTCTGGTAAGGAATAAGAAATTATTCATACTTTTACTTGTAGGGCTACTTTTTATACTTAAGTATATTTTAGCAATTACATTTATTTTTGATACTAAATAAATGTAAAACCAAATACTTTTAGACTTTTACTCAAGTAGTATTTTACTGGGTGACTTTCACTTGAGTCATTTTCTATTAAGGTATCCTTACTTTTTCCACCACTGCCTAGCCCCTAGGCTAGTAGCCTGTATCTGTACCTGTAGCCTACCTACCACACACCCAAACCAGCTGGATACTGGCTGTCCTGAGGCACTGCTTCTTTCTACCTTATACTGTAAACCTAATTGATAAAGAGAGCGTATGGTATACAGTGGGGCAAAAAAGTATTTAGTCAGCCACCAATTGTGCAAGTTCTCCAACTTAAAAAGATGAGAGAGGCCTGTAATTTTCATCATAGGTACACTTCAACTATGACAGACGAAATGAGAAAAAGAAATCCAGAAAATCACATTGTAGGATTTTTAATTTATTTATTTGCAAATTATGGTGGAAAANTTTAGACTTTTACTCAAGTAGTATTTTACTGGGTGACTTTCACTTGAGTCATTTTCTATTAAGGTATCCTTACTTTTTCCACCACTGCCTAGCCCCTAGGCTAGTAGCCTGTATCTGTACCTGTAGCCTACCTACCACACACCCAAACCAGCTGGATACTGGCTGTCCTGAGGCACTGCTTCTTTCTACCTTATACTGTAAACCTAATTGATAAAGAGAGCGTATGGTATATATCCAAGTTGAATTCAGAGGCAAAATATGTCTGTCAGCTAGGGTTGCACATTTTGGGGAATATTCTGAGGTGGAAACTTTCCATGGGAATTAATGGGAATATTAGCAAATTAATATTAATACCATGTAGATGTTTTTGGCATTGGATATATTTACCATATCATATGGAGACAAACAAACCTTTTACCTTATAAGTAGACAATTGCAAATGATTAAATCCTTCCAATAGAAGTAAAACAATTTAGTTTGAATTGAACTTTAATTAAATGAGTTGACCCTTCACATGGGATAATTTCACTGAACAAAAGAAAGGGAATATTGAATGATCCCCAATGATCCATTGTATCTCCCAAAAACATTTAACATACATCTGGAAAAGTATAGTCTAGAAACTAAAGCTTTGTTTGTCTTCCTCTCAAGCTTCCATGTCTTCTCCCTGGACCTACAATGTCCACCTCTTGAACATCAGACTGAGGCCTCATCTTCACTGTCACTTTCCAACCTTGTTGAGGATGGCTTGTTGTCAGGCTCAAAAACATCAAATTTCCCCGGATGGCCACCAATTTTTCAACTCTTGTATTTGTCAGCCTGTTGTGTGTGTGTTCCCAAACAAGGACCAGTTGCGCTCTGAGGTGGCTGATGTTGGTGGGATTTGGAGGATGATGGAGGCAACCGGGGAAAGAGCCTCAGATCCACAAAGTCCCCTCCACCAGGTGGCTGATGAGATATGTTGGCACGACTGCCATATTGCATCTCCATCCCAAAGCCCTTGCTTGGAAGTGTACTTCGCCAGACTGCCAAGAACCTTGCCCTCATCCAGGCCAAGGTAGCGAGACACGGTAGTGATGATACCATAGGCCTTGTTGATCTCTAAACCAGACAGGATGCTCTTGCCAGCATACTTGGGGTCCAACATGTACGCTGCGGCGTGTATGGACTTCAGGCAGAATCCAGGAGGATCCTCTTGATGGGGCTTTCCATTTTGGCAGACTGTGATATGGCCATTTATTGGAGAGACTCCTTCCCCTACAGGAGGCTGTCAAACATGATGACAACACCACCCCAATGGGTGTTGCTGGGTAGCTTCAATGTGGCGCTCAAATTTTTCTCACTTTGCTTGGTGAAGTAGATTGCTGATACAACTTGATGACCCTTTTTTTTTAATTATTATTATTTCACCTTTACTTAACCAGGTAGGCTAGTTGAGAACAAGTTCTCATTTACAACTGCGACCTGGCCAAGATAAAGCAAATCAGTGCAACACAAACAACAACACAGAGTTACACATGGAATAAACAAACATACAGTCAATAATACAGTAGAAAAAGTCTATATACAGTGGTCACATACCTAACCATTTCCTTGGCTCTCTTGTAGAGTGTATCCATTGTTTTCAGTGCCATGATGTTCTTGAGGAGCAGATTCAATGCATGAGCAGCACAGCCAATGGGTGTGATGTGGGGGTGGGACTCCTCCACTTTAGACCAAGCATGTTCGCAGCATTGTCTGTCACCAGTGCAAATACCTTCTGTGGTCCAAGATCATTGATGACTGCCTTCAGCTCATCTGCAATGTAGAGACCGGTGTGTCTGTTGTCCCTTGTGTCTGTGCTCTTGTAGAATACTGGTTGAGGGGTGGAGATGATGTAGTTAATTATTCCTTGCCCACGAACATTCAACCACCCATCAGAGATGATTGCAATACAGTCTGCTTTCTCTGTGATTTGCTTGACCTTCACTTGAACTCAGCATCCAGCAAATGAGTAGATAAAGCATGTCTGGTTGGAGGGGTGTATGCTGGCCGAAGAACATTCAGAAATCTCTTCCAATACACATTGCCTGTGAGCATCAGAGGTGAACCAGTTGCATACACAGTTTGAGCAAGACATTCATCAGCATTTCTCTGACTACGTTCCTCCATTGAGTCAAAAAAACTTCTGATTCCAGGAGGACCATGAGTTGTTGCTATCGATAAGGTGTCTGATTCATCATTTTCACCTTGAATAGAAGTAGAGGGACTTTTGTCAGAGGTTGCGTTGTGAGTGCTGAGGGAAATTTATGCACTTGGCCAGATGATTCTGCATCTTTGTTGCATTCTTCACTTATGATTTGGCACAGTATTTGCAAATGTACACAGCTTTTCCTTCTACATTAGCTGCAGTGAAATGTGTCCACACATCAGATAGTGCCCGTGGCATTTTCCTGTAAAGATTAGAAAAAATAGTAAAAAAACTAACAAATACAATTCCATGTACAGATAAATAGTTAAGCAGTTCGATTAAACAACTCCTTTGTAAGATAAATGTTTTAAAATGAAACGTATGGAAACAGGTGAATTAACACTCAGTTAGCAGGCTCAAGCAAGCTAAAACCCACATGGTAGCAAAAACTAACAAGCAGAAATTGTTAACAAGTAAGAAATGATATAAACACACTGCTGTAGGCTACGATTTACTAGTTAACAAAAAATCATGTATGTCATATATATTCATCCCACCCAGTATTGTAATCAAAACTTACCAGAAAGAATGTAATCCTTGGCTCAGACAGTGTAGTTGTAACGTCTGCTTCCAACTCACACCCTCAAACACATAGATCTCCTGAATGCAGCTCACTTTCCAGCCCACTTTCCAGCTCACACTCTCCAACACCTAGATCCCCTGAACGCAGCTCACTCTCCAGATCCCAATCACCTGAATTCTAATCACCTGTTCACACACTATTTAGTTCAGTTCTTTGCACCCCATCACTGTGAGGTATTGTTTGTTTTGTGACACACGTCTTTTAGAACTCTGTTTTTCCCGTGATTTTCTCCTCCCGTGTATGATAGTTTTTGCCTGCCTCACTAACGAAGCCTTTTGCCTATTCCCTGCCTGTACTTTAGCCTATCGGATTTCCTGTTATCTACCTATTGTCTGATCTCCCGGACTACGATACTAGCCTTTTCCTGCCTGCCCCTTGACCCAGCTACCTGCCGCCTCCTGTGGTCCTTTGCAATAAACACCTGCTGCGCCCCGCACTTGAAACCAGCACTGTCTCCCCTCGTGTTCATTACAGTAGTAGTGTGGGCTCAATAGCATCTCATTAGTGTGCAAGATCTTGAGAATCAGCTGTACATGTGATGGAAGAGTGCACTGTGCATGCAGAGGGTTGCAATTCCATTGAATTGGGGATAGTTTAACCAAAATATGCCACAAGACCTAGAATTGCCTTGTGTTTCCCACAAAAAAGGTTCACTGTTATAAGCTAACTTTTTTGATGAATTTAAGCAAAATTCCACAAATTCCCAGGCTTAACTTCGCCTTAAATTTACCGGAAAGTTTCCGACCCTTTGCAACCCTACTGTCAGCTACCAATACTCTATAACCTTTGGAATCCAATGGTGTATTGTATCCGATTCTACAACAGGTGGGTCCACTGTCTCATCAGCCCAGCCAGACAACTTTTTATAGTTAGAGATCAAGTTTAAAAAGTATCTAGACATTCTCAGATTTCTTTAAAATTTACATTCAGTTTTCAACAGCGGTCCATCTCTCCGACATTTGCAACATTGTTTCAATAATCAAATTTGATCTCCAGCTGTCACATATTAATGAGCGTGTCGGGACAAGACAGGGGGGCAGCGTTTCTCAGCCAGTCGAAATCATGAATCAGCTTGCATAATTTTTATGGATATATATACAAAGAACTGTCAATTGAAAATAGGTCAAACGAAACAAAGTGCAGCTAGTTTGCAGTCTTTCCAGCTTCCGTTTGAAGTGATTGTGTTAGCTGTGCTGTTGGCTAGCTCCTATGAACAACAGTGTCCTGACGAGAGAGCACATTTTCTATGCCAGGCGAAATCGCGCCTCATTAGCTCATTGTTATGGATGTAACCAAATAAATGTCACTAGAAAACAGCTTATGCAAATGCAGCTACTTTGCTGTTATTCTGGCTGCACTTTTTGACATGACTGTAAGTTAGCCGTAGTTGGCTAGCTAGTAAGCAAAGGTTAAGAACGTTGCCAGCCAGTATGGCAATGGAACATTTAGAATGAACGACTGGGTCGCGTTCATAGATTCAGAACAAAAAGGCTAAACGTCTGGGTCGCATCTCTAGCAACCGAACCGATAGAACGAACAACCAGCCGGCTTGGGTAGCCACTCTATATTGGTGTCGGAACTATATCTTGTAGAAGGATGAAATAGTATGAATAAATACATCAAAATAATGTTTTTAATGAAAATGTCAATTATTATTTGAATATTATTGAATACCCATGCCAGTCTATCCTCCAAACACCGGTTTTGAGGGCATTTCATTAATCCAAATGAGTAGATGCAGCAGGGAGGTAATGAAGTAATTCAATAGGCTTTGATTGATGGCCATATGCACATTGAAACAGATATCAACAATGAAGGTCTAATGGTCTGATCTTTCATGGCTATCCTATACCACATTTAGCTGAGAAATGGCTTACTTCCATAAGCAGGGCAATCTCTTGTCATAGCAGATCACTTAATATTCCCATCAGTCATTTGTCCGGAATGTTAGGGAGGTTGTGGAAGAGCTTTGCGATTCTCATGTTCTAGCAACTGAGACAATTCGATCCAGTGCGGCTTTTTTAAGGTTCAAGCAAGTGACAAGCATGCAAGTGAATCCTTGGACGAGGCCGCCCGTGGCGCGGGAACCTAACGAGGCCGCCCGAGGCGCGGGAACCTGACGAGCCCCGGGAGCCTGACGAGCCGGCTGGGGCATGGGGAGCCTACAGAGTCTTGAGAATCTGTTGAGCCAGCTGAGGCATGGAAGCCTGACGAGCCAGCTGAGGCATCCCTGGTTGCTTCAGCTGAGGCATGGGGAGCCTGACGAGCCGGCAGAGGCATTAGGGCCAGCTCTGACTGCATGTGTGGGTATGCAGACCCAGGATCCACTAAAGCCCCCCATGATGAGTTCAGATTTTTTTGTGGCCCCCATCCGCATCAAAGTTGCCCATCCCTGGGCCACATCATCACACATGCACACTGGGTGTTGTGTCATGGAATCTTTCTGGTTTAGTTTATTTGGGTTGCAAATGTGTTTTTTGTTTCCACAAATTTTGACTAATTAGATCTGAACTAGATCAGTTGTGAAAGGATCTGATGTGCTTGGTCAAAAAAACAATTAGTGGAAAAAATATCAGAATTGGGCTGCTGTAACTTGTACGTTAGGAGTCGGGAAGCAAGTACAGGGAGTGAATTTAATTTAATGAATAACGTAACATGAAACAAAACAAACACAAGTAGCGTACAGACATAAAACACAGGAACAAAATCAATAACGCCTGGGGAAAGAACCAAAAGGAGTGACAGATATTGGGGAGGTAATCAGGAAAGTGATGGACTCCAGGTGAGTCTCATGAAGCGCAGGTGCGCATAATGATGGTGGCAGGTGTGCATAATGATGAGTAAACTGGCGACAACGAGCGCCAGAGAGGAGGAGCAGGAGTAGACATGACAGCTGCCTGTCGAAATGCAGCATAAGTAGCCTACTTCTAACTGAAAGGTAAAGACACACCTACAAACTATTTGCTAGCAATAGTCTAGTATCAGAAGATTTTAGTTCTGGGTTACCGAGATTATATATACTTTATTAAACAAACTTTAATTGTGACTGAACTCCAACTAAAATAGTCACGGATTTCCTGTATTTCTTGAACTGCATCGTTGGTTAAGGGCTTGTAAGTAAGCATTTCACGGTAAGGTGAACGGTATACGGTATACCTGTTGTATTTGGCGCATGTGACAAATAAAATGTTATTTGATTTTGATCAGGGTTTGGGGTCAATTTCAATTAAAGTCAATCAATTCAGGAAGTAAACTGAAATTCCAATCCAATAATTGACTGCCTTCAAATCGAATTGACCCATCCCTGGGATGGATTACTGTGATGTGATCACTCTGAAGTTGACAACATAATGGGAAACAAGGAAGGGGATCACAACGATTACCCCATGTTAATATCAGAAGCTCATGGCTGATGCTGATAATTAAATAAACCAAATCAACCATAATTGCAGAGCTATGAGGCAATGAAGCCCCCTCTCTTCTCCTAACCTCTATTCTAGCCTGCCACCATCCCCAGAGCACCTTGTCATATAGAGACAACCAGTGTGTGCGTGTACATGGTATGTGAGTGAAACACAGTGCTGGGACAGAATGGATGGAGGGCATGTATACCATTAGAGTGCATTGAGCTTGGTTTGGCTGCCAACCTGGTTCTTTGTCATTCTCCTGATTGCCACTCAACCCACCCAGCTCTGATCACCTCCGATGAGAGGAGAGGACCCATGTGACTCGAAGAGAGGATGTCATGATTCTTTTTCTCACTGGACCTACTTCATCAAATCAGCAGTGGTAGGCCTACAGTTGGCTGCTGATACTGGGGTTGTGAGTGGCTCAGTTGATTGAGCGTGGTCCTTGCAAAGCCAGAGTTTGTGGGTTTGATTCCCGCTGGGGCAAACCCAAACACATGACTAGATCCATTTGGATAAATTGCATATGTTGTTATATATAAGTACCTTAACACTGGAGTTAAAACCATGAGTTTACTAGGAAATTATGAGCAATCAATGGTTATTTTAGCTGGTACATAAAATAATTTTACAAAATGGGTAATTACCTGGTATAAAATGGTGCTAACTAATTAATATACCACAGCATTGTTGAATACTCGTTTCTGAAGGGCTTTCTAGAATGGACATTAAAACCAGATAATGGGACAGTTGTAAAAGATATCGGGACAGCCTACTACACATGCAGACAGTACTTGCTACAAAGTTACAGAACGTTAAACCAACAACCACATAAAACGAAATTGGATACATTGTAAATGCAGGTCCAACAAAGAAAAACATAGCTAGCTAGATAGTTAGCTAGCATTGATTTGTTTTTGCAGAGACATATTTTTTTGGAGCATCTGATGACCTAACGTGGTGAATGATGAACATGAATTTCACTGGTCCCTATGTTCCAGTCATTACGCAAGTCGCGCTATACGGTCAAATCCTCCCACGTTTCTAGTTTGACCAGCTGTTATTTTTTAATTCGGTTGTCATATTGGCAGGTTTGCTAGCAACAAACTATTTAGCTAGCTTCTAGCCTAGTGTTTGATATGCAATGTGATCTCCTTGTAATAAACAGAGTGAAGTATCCTGACGAGAAACCTTTCTAGCTATGCCAGACAAAATCGGGCATCATCAGCTCCTTGTTATGGATGTATCCAAATTAATGTAAATAGAAAATAGCTTAAACAAGCGCAAATGCAGCTACTTTGCTTTTACTCTGGCTGCAGAGGTCGTGACTGTGTTGGCCGTAGCTCGTTGGCTAGCTATCAAGCAAGGAACAAGAACGTTGCCAGCGAGCATGGTAACGGAACATATAGAACGAACAACTGGGTCGCATCCATAAATATCAAACGAATCACAAGAACGACTGGGTCGCGTCTCTAGCAACCAAAAGATGAGAAAGTATGAATTCTCTAATAAAAATATAAAGGAAAACATGTTATTTCTACCGGTAAATTTGTGCTTTAGTATTGTTTTCTTTGGCAACTGTGGTATAAGCGGGATAAACGCCTCCGTTCTGTACATTACCTTGGAAAAATTAACTTCGCATCTCGGCCCACTGTCGTCCATTTATAATGTACAGAATGGAGGCGTTGATCCCTGACGTAATTACTATTGTGTAATAACCATTTTACCATGTCATTTTGAAGTCAATTGATGTCAATGGGCAGGCGGGTCAATCCACTTGCTGCCTGCTGTGGGTGTGGCCTGTTTCCTGTCCTCTAGGAGAGTTGGAATTAGGAAGTGTTCCAACTGTTCCAATCATACTCACTTGTGTGCTCCAGGTGTGAAGTTTGCCAAACAGGATCAGCTCTGTTCAAAGGACAGAGTTTGGATGTGTAACCCTATAGTGAGTTGGGTTTATATCAGTGGTATTAATTATGTTTCTAATTGCCCCTCAGGGAGTTTCTAATTTCCATTCTGTGATCAATAAAATTGTACTGAAGTTATAAAGTTTCCATACATAATTTGTAATTATATTCATGAATTTTTTCATGAAAATGTAATACCCTTGCTAGAACCAAGTATTGAGTTATTTGTTATAATTAATTGGTATTAGAGTTTAACAGGTGATTAAATTGATCCTTAATTGTAATATTGTTAATGCATTTATTTTGAAGAAATATTTATTTAATGTAATAAGTTGGTTTACTTTTAAATTAAAGTTTTGACCAATAAGGTCGCTTGTTAAGTTGTGGCCAATGGGAGAGTTGACCAGGCCTGGGGGAAAAAAAGAGAGAGACGTTGAGAAAGGATGGATTTTGAGATTATGACCGTTGGTGAAGAGGAATTATAAAAGAAGACGACAAAAAGTATAGAACAAGATACATAGCTATTAAGATATGAAGGGAAATTTTATAAGAGAGTTGTTGTAATTTTTGTTGAGAGGGGACTCGGTGAAGACTGAAGCTACCATCTCATTGTGGAGGTGTTCGACAGCCTTGAGGTTGGCCTGGCATCGTGAGACACCAGGAGAGAACTGCTGGGGAGGGCTTGGCGAGTTCATGTTCCCATGGGGTGTCGGTTGCTGTGGACCATGTGAGGAAAACCTGCACGGAACTGTCATACTTCGCGGAAGCAATATCTACATTAGTGAGTAACCACAACGTGAGGTGCTTCTGGACTTTATGTGTATCAACATTCTTTTTTGAGCTCCAACGCGCGCCAACGGGTTATTAAGCAATCTTTAAATAATTTGGACATGGGTTGTGCACGACTCATTGGGGTTTATTATTTTTATTTATTTTGATGTTGTGCTATGAAAATGTAATAATACACATTTGAACCTTCTCTGTTGTCTTGGTAGAGTCATTTAATGTTTCAATCTAATTTAATGCATGGGATAGATTATCCTGAAACAATAACAGAAACCTATAATCATTTAATCTGAAGTTAATACCCTATTGTCATAACCCTATTACAATAGGAATTATTATTGGAGATGTCCTTCTCACCTAGCATCCCATGCTGTTGAGATACTCTACATAAGTTAATATCGTGAGAGTCAAATTAGAGCCTGGTGAGAGGGTTACAAAAAAAATACGGAATTAATGAATATGTTTATTCATGAGTCGTAAACAATAAGCAAGTAAACAATAAGCAACTAAATTACATAATGTCTGACACAGGAATTATGTCCTTTCTACCCAAGGGTTTTTACATGAAATGTTCTACTGTAAATTATCCACTGTCTCCTCTATTCCTGACCCTGATTTGGCTCTGTATCCTCCGTATTTACGCCTCTGGCAGATTTAACTCTGAATTGTTTAAAAGGGGCGAGTTTAAGATAGCTCTGAAGAAAATCAAGGGTTAGATCTATCTGAGCTCATCAAGATGAGACACCAGGCCTGGTTTCTTTCAGACAACTGAGAAACAGATGTACTATCTCCATTAAGAAAGCTAAATCAAGCTACTTTTTAGGCGCCATCTCTGACTCTGCTGGTGATCCTTCAACATTTTGGAAAACAGTTAATACACTAAAGCATACAAATTCCTCTTCTTCCCTGCCTAAGCAAGTTCTGTCTGACTCTGGCATCATTACTGAGAAGAATGGGATAAGTGATACTTTTAACCAGCATTTTATCTTGGCAGTTTTTTTTATTTGAGAGAACCAGCGGTGTATTTGACCCTGGTCAGTTAATTGACTGCTCTCCCAGACTCTAGCTGACTCGACGGTTAAGCAATCTTCTAGTGATCTTTGTTTTAATTTCAACATGTGATCAAGCATATAAGCCACTGGGTTTTATATGCTTGATCCATTTTTGATTCAGCTCTCTGCCCCCCTAATGATTGTGGAATCATTAATCTACATTTTTAACCTGACGATTAGGTTTGGAAACGGCTCCGGTACTCCCCATTCACAAAGGTGATGACCCTTGTGACCTAAATAACTATCACCCTATTTCAAAACTTTGTTGCCTGGCTAAAATATTAGAATCTTATCGAAGATCTTTCTTTATATATGAAATATATAAAAAATGTATACCGAACAAAAATATAAACGCAACATGCAACAATTTTACTGTGTTACAGTTAATATAAGGAAATTAGTCAATTGAAATAAATTCATTAGACCCTAATCTATGGATTTCACATGACTGGGCAGGTGTGCAGCCATAGGTAGGCCTGGCAGGATATAGGCCCACCCACTTGGGAGCCAGACCCAGCCAAACAGAATACATTTTTCCCCACAAAAGGGGTTTATTACAGACAGAAATACTCCTCAGTTTCCTCAGCTGTCCGGGTGGCTGGTCTCAGACAACCCCACAGGGAAAAAGCCGGATGTGGAGGTCCTGGGCTGGTGTGGTTACACGTGGTCTGCGGTTGTGAGGACAGTTGGATGTCCTGCCAAATTCTCTAAAATGACGTTGGAGGCGGCTTATGGTAAAGAAATTAACATTCAATTATCTGGCAACAGCTCTGGTGGACATTCCTGCAGTCAGCATGCCAATTGCACGCTCCCTCAAAACTTGAGACATCTGTGGCATTGTGTTGTGTTGACAAAACTGCACATTTTAGAGTGGCCTTTTTATTGTCCCTAGCACCTGTGTAATGATCATGCTGTTTAATCAGCTTCTTGATAAGCCACACCTGTCATGTGGATGGATTATCTTGGAAAAGGAGAAATGCTCACTAACAGGGATGTAAACAAATTTGTGCACAAAATTTGAGAAAAATAAGCTTTTTGTCCGTATGCAACATTTCTATGATCTTTCTCATGAAAAAAAAAAGAATCTGTTTAAATATTGTTCTCTAGAGCACAAACATAGCTCTGATGATTTAGGCATATGTACTTTGGATAGTGCCCTGTTCCAAATATCTGGGCAGGTGCTGGGGACAATAAAAAGGCCACTCTAAAATGTGCAGTTTTGTCAACACAACACAATGCCACAGATGTCTCAAGTTTTGAGGGAGCGGCAGGTAGCCTAGTGGTTAGAGCGTTGGACTTGGAACAAGGCAGTTAACCCACTGTTCCCTGGGCGCCGAAGACGTGGATGTCGATTAAGGCAGCCCCCCGCACTTCTCTGATTCAGAGGGGTTGGGATAAATGCGGAAGACACATTTCAGTTGAAGGCATTCGGTTGTACAACTGACTAATAATGGTGACTTTGACTTTTTGGATAGACAAAGCTGTATTTGAAAAAATATTGATTAGTTTGTTTAGAAGCTGAGAATAAAAATGGGCTCATTCTATAAAAAAAAAAGGCCATGCCTCTCGCTAAATAGTCGAAAGCAGATTATTCAGACGGCGTTCCTACCAGTCCTAGACTGGCGAAATTGTCTACAGTACACTCAGTAAAGTATTCAGACATCTTCACTTTTTCCAGATTTTGTCATGTTACAGCCTTATTCTAAAATGGATTAAATAAAAAATGTTCCTCATGAATCTACACACAATACCCCATAATGACAAAGCCAAAACAGGTTTTTAGAACATTTTGCAAATGTATTACAAATAAAAAAAACATACCTTATTTACATAAGTATTCAAACCCTTTGCTATGAGACTCAAAATTGAGTTCAGGTGCATCCTGTTTCCATTGATCATCCGTGAGATGTTTCTACAACTTGAGTCCACCTGTGGTAAGTCCAATTGATTGGACATGATTTGGAAAAGCACACACCTGTCTATATAAGGTCCCATGGTTCACAGCGCATGTCAGAGCAAAACCCAAGCCATGAGGTCAAAGGAATTGACCGTAGAGCTCCGAGACAGGATTGTGTCAGGGGCACAGATCTGGGGACGGATATCAAACAATATCTGCCATAAACCATAAACAAAGTACAGCTACTCAAGTGGAAACACTTCTAACATGATGTGTCATTTACGTCGCCATCACCTAGCCGTATCCCTTGCAGGTGGAGATGGCGCAAAGAAAGTCCACTCGTTAGCGAAAACACAACAAACTCTCGCTGCTGCCTTTCAACAACAATTTGTGAAAATTCCGTAAAACAAAGAAATAACGAAATCAGTGGGAGTATTCATGGGAGTATTCATTGCAGCCCTATTTGGTGTGATGTAACCGTGTTACAATGTCCCCTCCCGCACACATTTCAGCAGCAAAGTCATTCCCAAACTCTATGAAACATCACGGAGAGAAATTGAAAACTAATTGACACAGACACCCTATCTAGCTCTCTCCACTGATAGTTGGACTTCGAGAGCAACTCAAAGCTACCTCACTGTGACGGTTCACTATGTACTGGATTGGAAGATGAAGAGCTACAGGTTGTCAAAGCTATGAAGCACTTTTAATTTGAATGTTTTTCTCCCCTTCATTTCATACAGTAGAGACAAAAAAACAGGCCTAGTCAGTCATGCTGCCATTTTTCTGAATGGAAAGTTTTAAAGAGTTTTAAAAATAATGTGTTCATTGTTTAAAGGGTGATGTAAAAAAAAATTTCTTAAATATAAAGATACCGAAACTGTACCGTTACCGTGGCCCACAAACCGTGATACAAACCGAACCGTGGGCCCACTGTACCATTGCATCCCTAATATTAAGTGTATGTGGATAAATAGTCTCAGCAAATAGTTGTGTAGACACTCAAAAGACACACAAATGCAAATAATATGAGCACATCATAACGAGGCTACTATACTATGAATCCTTGCGGAATAGAAACAAAATACTGTGTATGTTGATGGGTGAGTTATTCATGAGACATTGCCATCTAGTGTGTGTTCATGAGAACTGTATTCCACTACGATAATCAGCAGCACTGTTACTTTAAATCCTTACTTTGTCACCTTAAACCCTATACACAGTATTTTATCCTGTAGCTTACAAATATACATCTCTGGAAGAAATCCTTGCTCATTCAGCCGGGCACCCACGCATATGCCACGTCTCTGAGATCCATTCCACAATTAATGACTCATTTAGAGATTTGGCTTCGGTTTTTCAAGAGCGCACTGCACTCTCCCATCAGTATCCTAAATTTAAGTAAATCACTGTACTCTGCTTTCTTTATGCTTAAATAATGACAATCTCTAATTTTACAATACAGTCAAGAACAAATTGTTATTGTATCAGAAATTCCCAACCCCTTCAAAGATCACACATACAAGAGGCTGGAAGCAGCACAGGGTCAGCTGCTGAGCAGCTTCCCTAGATCTGGTTAGGTGCCTTGCTGAAGGGCACAATGGCAGTAGCTGGTACATGAGATTTGCACCAGATTGCTCTCGGTCCGCCATGGGATGTGAACCAGCAACCCTTTGGTTACTGGTCCCCTCTCTAACCGAGAGACTGCCACCACCGTTTTATGATTGAGAAATGTTACATAATGCATACCGCGTCACGCTCTTCTACCATGTCTGGGCTAGTCTCTCGTTTTGAGCCGTGTCTATAAGTCGGATAGTGAGCTATATCTAGGATCATCATCATTACGTGTTGAGGGTGAAGTTGCCCTTATCCTCAGATCTAGGACAGGGTGAGGGGCATCTTCTACCTACTTAATCTAGCCAGGTGGGGGTGCTCATGTCAACCATTATGATGTTGTGACAAGTGATTTTAGTAGATTCAGAGGCTTGATTGCAACCAACAGGCAGAACTTAACGTGATCCTGCAGGTTACCGCTGGATTTCTTAAAATGCTACTAACGGGAGATTACATGCACCTGTGGGCTAAACTAAGGTTGATGGCAACAAAAAACCCACAAGGATAAAACAGCAGATAAGGGGTGTATTCATTACAGAAACCGTTTAGAACCAAACCGAAGCAAACAAATCAAACAGAAAAAAACTGGACCTACTTGAATTTGTCCAACAGAAACTCTTGTTTTCAGTTTGGAGTAAACGGTTTGTTGCAAAACGTTTTGCAACAGAATTAAAGCCATGAGAGATTGACATGCATATCATTAATGTTGTGTACTTTTAAGCCGTGCTGACCTGTTCTGAGCCAACTGTAATTTTCCCAAGTCCCTCTTTGTGGCACCTGACCACACTACTGAACAGTAGTCCAGGTGCGACAAAACTAGGGCCTGTAGGACTTGCCTTGTTGATAGGGTTGTTAAGAAAGCAGATTAGCACTTTATTATGGACATACTTCTCCCCATCTTAGCTACTGTTGCATCAATATGTTTTAACCATGACAGTTTAAAATCCAAGGTTACTCCAAGCAGTTTAGTCACCTCAACTTGCTCAATTTCCACATTATTCATTACAATATTTAGTCGAGGTTTAGGGTTTAGTGAATGATTTGTCCTAAATACAATGCTTTTAGTTTTTGAAATATTTAAGACTAACTTATTCCTTGCAACCCATTCTGAACTAACTGCAGCTCTTTTTAGGTGTTGCTGTCATTTCAGTCAACCTACCAGGGTAGTTACAAACAGCACAGGAATTAAATCATCAACATGTATTGATCACATCTTTACTAATGCTGCAGAAATTAGCTTGAAAGCAGTATACAGATCCATCGGATATAGTGATCACAATATAGTAGCCATATCTAGGAAAATCAAAGTTCAGGTAGGAGCGTTGGGCCAGTAACCAAAGGTTTGCTTGATCAAATCCCTGAGCTGACAAGGTAAAAATCTTTAGTTCTGCCCGAGCAAGGCAGTTACCCCACTGTTACCTGGACGTGGATGTTGAATAAGGGAGCCCCCCACACCACTGATTCAGAGGGGCTGGGTTAAATGCGGAAGACACATTTCAGTTGAATGCATTCAGTTATACAACTAACTAGGTATCCCCGTTTCCCTACTTAAAATATTTTTTCATTGGCACGATTAGCAAACAGTTCCATGGGATGTGTCCTTTTTCGCCACAGTGGTAGCACTCCCAGGTGTTGGTATCAACCCCTCTATTCCTCATCTTTGCTTCAGATTGGAAAACATGGTCCTGGCGCCCACGTTCCCCATCCACCCTTTGGATTCTTTCTTTCCAAACCTGCAGTTGGGATGTCTTTCTTCCTCCTTTGAGGACTCCCTTTTCATGGGTGGTTCTGTCCAGACGGCTGGACACTTGCTCGACATCTCACAAGGTCCACCACTCCGTCCGCTGTGGTGGGACTGCCCTGGCTGACAGCCTTCAATAGCTCATAAGGTAAGTCCTGGATGTAGTGGTCAATCACTATTCTTTCCACAATGGCCCCAGTACTGAGGGTCACGGGCTCCAGCCATTTTTTTGCTAGGTGGACCAGGTCAAAGATCTGTGACCTGGGTGCCTTCTAGGGTTGATACGTCCAAGTATGGAACCGCTGTGCCCTCAGAGACAGTGACTCCCAACCGTGCTAATATTTCCTTCTTCAGTGTGTCATAGTCAATGGCTTCTGTTGCTTCCAGATCAGACCACACCTGTTGTGCTTCTCCACAAAGAAACGGAGCCAGTATTCCAGTGGCCATGCCTCTCATTCTGCCATGCGCTCAAATGCCTTTAGGAAAGCCTCAACGTCATCATTCTGCGTAATTTTCTGCAGATACCGAGTGGCCACGACGGGTAGACCAGCAGTCTGTTGAGCAATTTTCACCGCAGTGATTTCAGCAGTTAACTTTTCCATGTCCATATTCATCTGCAGTTGACACATCCTTTGTTCCTCCAATAACAAGCGATTGGTTTCCCTTTGCTGCCGATTTGCTTCTTGTTGCATGTTATTGGAAGTGACAAATTGCTTCAACAGATCGTCCATGGTTGTCTGCCCTTAAAACAACCCTGTATACAGTGGGGCAAAAAAGTATTTAGTCAGCCACCAATTGTGCAAGTTCTCCAACTTAAAAAGATGAGAGAGGCCTGTAATTTTCATCATAGGTACACTTCAACTATGACAGACGAAATGAGAAAAAGAAATCCAGAAAATCACATTGTAGGATTTTTAATGTATTTATTTGCAAATTATGGTGGAAAATAAGTATTTGGTCACATACAAACAAGCAAGATTTCTGGCTCTCACAGACCTGTAACTTCTTCTTTAAGAGGCTCCTCTGTCCTCCACTCGTTACCTGTATTAATGGCACCTGTTTGAACTTGTTATCAGTATAAAAGACACCTGTCCACAACCTCAAACAGTCACACTCCAAACTCCACTATGGCCAAGACCAAAGAGCTGTCAAAGGACACCAGAAACAAAATTGTAGACCTGCACCTGGTTGGGAAGACTGAATCTGCAATAGGTAAGCAGCTTGGTTTGAAGAAATCAANATTTTGACCCCACGGGGTGAGATCTTGCGTGGAGCCCCAGATCGAGGAAGATTATCAGTGGTCTTGTATGTCTTCCATTTCCTAATAATTGCTCCCACAGTTGATTTCTTCAAACCAAGCTGCTTACCTATTGCAGATTCAGTCTTCCCAACCAGGTGCAGGTCTACAATTTTGTTTCTGGTGTCCTTTGACAGCTCTTTGGTCTTGGCCATAGTGGAGTTTGGAGTGTGACTGTTTGAGGTTGTGGACAGGTGTCTTTTATACTGATAACAAGTTCAAACAGGTGCCATTAATACAGGTAACGAGTGGAGGACAGAGGAGCCTCTTAAAGAAGAAGTTACAGGTCTGTGAGAGCCAGAAATCTTGCTTGTTTGTATGTGACCAAATACTTATTTTCCACCATAATTTGCTAATAAATTCATTAAAAATCCTACAATGTGATTTTCTGGATTGTTTTTCCTCATTTTGTCTGTCATAGTTGAAGTGTACCTATGATGAAAATTACAGGCCTCTCTCATCTTTTTAAGTGAGAGAACTTGCACAATTGGTGGCTGACTAAATACTTTTTTGCCCCACTGTATGTATCCTCACTGCCTTGCCTGCATTCTACACCAATGTAGCGTTTTCGGTGCCGGGTTCTTTGTAAGGTGGGTTTTACACATACAGCCACACAACACCAGTCCAAGTAAAGGGTTAAACCTGTTTATTGTTATCAGGCTTTGGCAGCATTCTTGTTATACAAACCCAAAACAATCCAAGTAAACACTTCGCCAACAGTTGAAGGTCCTCCATACTTGGTCTTTGGGGGTTCAATCCATGTTGAAATTATATTTTCCGTTCTTCTTTAAAACCTCCTCCACCATACACTCTGTCTCTTCAATAACCTCCTACTTTACCTGCCGGGGTCAAAAAAGACAAAGTAACCAACCTAGGGCGCAGGTAAATAGAGAAACTGATTGGTTTCACCGGTCTGCAGTTTGCCTCGGATTACAACTGGAGACAGGTGTGGCTGTTCTGCTGCAGTCTAGAAGTTTCCCCTGACCTGTCTATGATGCTGCCTCTGGGGAATACTTTGCATTGCTGTCCGTGGTCCTGGCAGCCAAAAAATAAAGAAACCTTGCAGGCACATAGCGTCCTTCCACAACACAACCCCTGAAACCGCTACAACGCTTATAGGGAAGGACATTCAACAAGCACAGCACTTACATTTCTCTCAACTATCAGTAATTTGTGTATGATTTATTTATTATTTAATTTAAACTAGGCAAGTTAAGAACAAACATTAATTTCACATTTCGACAAACTTCAAAGTGTTTCCTTTCAAATGGTATCAAGAATATGCATATCCTTGCTTCAGGTCCTGAGCTACAGGCAGTTAGATTTGGGTATGTCATTTTAGGCTAAATTTGAAAAAAAAGGGGCGAGGTTCAGAACAAATTCATATTTACAATGACGGCCTACCAGAAGGAAAAAAGGCCTCCTGCGGCGACGGACTTTGGGACAAAACATACATCACGACAAGAGAGACACCACTACATAAAGAGAGACCTAAGACAACAACATAGCATGGCAGCAACACATGAAAAGACAGCATGGTAGCAACACAACATGGCAGCAGCACAAAACATGGTACAAACATTACTGGGCACAGACAACAGCACAAAGGGCAAGAAGATCACGTGAAGCAGCCACAACTGTCAGTAATAGTGTCCATGATTGAGTCTGAATGAAGATGGAGATAAACGGTCCAATTTGAGTGTTTTTTTGCAGCTCGTCCCAATCGCTTTAACAGAATGTGACTGGCAGAACACGTGTTGTATGTTGTGAGAGCAAAATTACAAATTGTTATAATACTGTTATTGCATCAAATGGTTGTTTTATGGATTAGAATAGGGTTCTTAGAACACTCATCTGTGGTGAGTTGGTGATAAAACCTAAAGACCGCATTCCATAGCATGAGTTAGTGTTTGTGTACTTGGCGGTACCAGGATGGAGATGGCTGGGGTATGGATAATGATGAGGGAAACCTTGTTTTGGGGGCCAGACCCTGATTTCCACACAGTCTTTACTAATTTATAAATTTATTTTATACGAATCCTAACCTTGTGAACCATTCTTTTGTTATAAAAGATCTTTGTATCCTTTGTGTCGGGACTCTCAACTAATCATCTAAGGGTGGTTCGTCGACCAGCCATTGTTATTGCAGAGCACTACCAAAAGTCCAGATCTGTGGTACTGAGTTGATCACAGTAAAACTGGTGAGGTTAATGTATTGAACGAGGAACTATAGTGCAGGTGACGCCTTGCGAGGGCATCTGGCTTGGTGAAGTTTATAACGTCTAATGTTTTGATTAAATGTTTTGATAAATGAGGTAAACAGGTATGCCCTGGGTTCCTGTTGTTAGAGGCTATTGTGAGTGTTTTGTTTTGGGACCACTAATTAGGCAATACTTTGATAATGGTATGGGTTTCCCTGTTCATATACAGTCGTGGCCAAAAGTTTTGAGAATGACACAAATATAAATTTTCACTAAGTCTGCTGCCTCAGTTTGTATGATGGCAATTTGCATATACTCCAGAATGTCATGAAGAGTGATCAGATGAATTGCAAAGTCCCTCTTTGCCATGCAAATGAACTGAATCCCCCAAAAACATTTCCACTGCATTTCAGCCCTGCCACAAAAGGACCAGCTGACATCATGTCAGCGATTCTCTCGTTAACACAGGTGTGAGTGTTGACGAGGACAAGGCTGGAGATCACTCTGTCATGCTGATTGAGTTCGAATAACAGACTGGAAGCTTCAAAAGGAGGGTGGTGTTTGGAATCATTGTTCTTCCTTTGTCATCCATGGTTACCTAAAAGGAAACACGTGCGGTCATCATTGCTTTGCACAAAAAGGGCTTCACAGGCAAGGATATTGCTGCCAGTAAGATTGCGCCTAAATCCACCATTTATCGGATCATCAAGAACTTCAAGGAGAGCAATTCAATTGTTGTGAAGAAGGCTTAAGGGCGCCCAAGTAAGTCCAGCAAGCACCAGGACCGACTCCTAAAGTTGATTCAGCTACAGGATCGGGGCACCACCAGTACAGAGCTTGCTCAGGAATGGCAGCAGGCAGGTGTGAGTGCATCTGCACGCACAGTGAGGCAAAGACTTTTGGATGTGTGGTGGAATAATCAGAATTAGTTGAGGAACATAGATAATTAAGATGTCTTATCTGCATAATATGCTTATGTGATATACTTGTTATTAGAATGTATCCCTTTGGACTCTGGTGTTGGCAGTTGCACTTCTTTCCTCAGCTGGGGCTCAGTCACCTGGGTCCCAGAGAGGGGAGAGGTCAGGCTTGTCTTTCACATGTCCCTGGTGCTATGCAGACTATCAGAAAGGGAAGAGGACAGGAGGGAGCATTGTCTTCATATGTGAATGTGTCTTTACCTATTCTTAAACCATGTGAAGGGATGGCGTGATTAATGGGGAACCAATTACTTGTCTCCACAATGTCTGTGCGCCAGTCACTTCCTCCTTTTACTTTGGGGGATGTGTGTGGTAGTGTCTGGAACTATTTTATGTCATCTCTGATGTTGCACTTATCTTGGGATAGTGTATGACCTAGAGGCTCACTCCCCTCAGTGAGCTTGTCCAGGTGTGTGGTCAAGAAGGGGTTTTACTTGAGATGGGAGTATCTGGAGTTGACAATTGATTTATGCCATTGGATGAGTTGGTGTTTCTGTGCTATGAAGTACCAGGAACGAGATCTGAACCTCGTCTTAGAGGCCAAACTGAACATAATTTATAGCGAATGCTATCTGGCTGGGGGATGCTCCTTTCTCATTTAAAAACTCTCACCTTGTGACCTGTTCCAAACATCTGGTTTGTTATGTAGACTAGGGGGTGGATCATTGCTATAAAAGATCTCAGTAGCCTTTGTGTTGCCGCTCTCAACGGACCATCAGAGGTGGTGATTCGTTGATAAGCCGGTGCTATTGCAAAGCTCTTACTATTAAATATGTATTTTAAGTATAACTCTGACTTGTGTGATAAGTTTGTCTCTCCTCATTTGATAGTAAAGAAATTAACCACCACAGATGATGGCCCGGTGTCAAGAAGGGTAGCAAAGAAGCCACTTCTCTCCAGGAAAAACATCAGGGACAGACTGATATTCTGCAAAAGGTACAGGGATTGGACTGCTGAGGACTGGGGTAAAGTCATTTTCTCTGATGAATCCCCTTTCCGATTGTTTGGGGCATTCGGAAAAAAGCTTGTCCGGAGAAGACAACAGTAAAGCCTCCTGAGACCATTCATGTGTGGGGTTGCTTCTCAGCCAAGGGAGTGGGCTCACTCACAATTTTGCCTAAGAACACAGCCATGAATAAAGAATGGTACCAACACATCCTCCGAGAGCAACTTCTCCCAACCATCCAGAAACAGTTTGGTGACGAACAATACCTTTTCCAGCATGATGGAGCACCTTGCCATAAGGCAAAAGTGATAACTAAGTGGCTTGGGGAACAAACATCGATATTTTGGGTCCATGGCCAGGAAACTCCCCAGACCTTAATCCCATTGAGAACTTGTGGTCAATCCTCAAGAGGCGGGTGGACAAACAAAAACCCACAAATTCTGACAAACTCCAAGCATTGATTATGCAAGAATGGGCTGCCATCAGTCAGGATGTGGCCCAGAAGTTAATTGACAGCATGCGAGGGTGGTTTGCAGAGGTCTTGAAGGGTCAACACTGCAAATATTGACTCAACTTCATGTAATTGTCAATAAAAGCCTGACACTTATGAAATACTTGTAATTATACTTCAGTATTCCATAGTAACATCTGACAAAAATATCTAAAGACACTGAAGCAGCAATAGTTGTGGAAATTAATATTTGTGTCATTCTCAAAACTTTTGGCCACGACTGTAGACAGGGTTTGAAATCTAAAAACAGCGCTAACCGGTTTTCCTTGTCTGTCTCATTCCCCCGTGTCTTTTGTTTGTGTTTTTTGTGAAGGTAGATATGTGAAAAACAGCTGCCTATAATTTGCAACAATACACAAAACCAACATAGAAACAAAATAACTAGAAAACCCCCCTTAGTCACGTCCTGACCTAAAACACCATAGAGAACCCCGAGGGCTCTTTATGGCCAGGACGTGACACCACCGAAATGTGTCTTTCCCGTAAAAATTCGCTGATTTATTTTACACATTTGGCGCATTACAGGTTCATCTTAAAGTAGTGTGACGTGTGAAGCAGAGGTTGGTATTAAAAATATAGAGTTCTATTGTTTGGGTAGACAAATGAAAACAATGCCTTCTAATAATGTGAATGGAAATATGTTATTGGTGGTTTTTGGATGACTAATGTCATGTTTTAATCTTCTGGTGAAAGCGAGTCGTGCTCGCTGGGCTATAAATTGGCTGTAAGGGACGCAGTGGGACATTTGCAGCAGAGGTCTGAATAGTTGAATCGGAAACGTTCTTTGACAGTTTCTGATTACTGTTGCTCGGTTTTATAGTTTAGGTAATACCAGTGAATTAGAGCAGGTAGTTAATGTATTCTAAAATTATCATCTGTTTCCATTACGCGGAACAGTGTCCAGTAATTAAAGTAAATTGAAATAAGTATTGAATATTAAGCTGATAAGACAGCACCAACTTTTTGAAGGTTCTAGATTTGTTAAACAACAGGTTTATATTTTTTATAAAATAATGCAACAGGTGGCAATGATTAGATTACCGGAAAGGGGTTACGGGTTTGTTTATTTTAGAAGGTGTCGATTCCACTTAATGGAACACTGTATTATCTGATGTGTCTTGAGTAGGATTCTTTCTTCCAGGACTGATGGAAGTCCACTACAGTGTATATGTTAACGGAGACCACGTCTTAAAACAACTTTTTAATAGAAGTCTGGGATCAAATATCACTGATTGCTTACGCTGAGAAATTTACTACATTTGTGACAGAAAAAAGTATTACATTTAGAGGGGTAACAGGAACAATCTAAGGCGAAAAATCTATTACCTATGTCGTTGGACATTGGTCCAGTAATGATACCAGGATAATTTTTTGTGGTTATGGAAAAGAGAGACCAGTCATATAACATAATATGTGAGTGAATTGTTAAGACTCTGCGGAGACATACATGTTGCCGTGTCTAAGGGTAGTGAATGCTAAAGAAATTGACACTTTCTGCTGGATTGTTAGGATTTCTCCCGATGGGTCAGAGGTCTGACTTGTGGTTAGAGATTGGTAAAAGTAATAATTTGTCATATAGTCAATGTTTGTCAATTTCCTGAATCAGAAATTAACTTAACTAAACAGTTGTTCTGATCTGTCCTCTCTCGAAGGGTATCATGAAAGTTACTACAGACGGTGTCTTGATGCATGGCAGGGATAATTCGGCCGAGAACGGTGTGAACCTCAACAAAAAAAACTAACCGGCTGAAGAAAAGCGAGAAAGGTGTTCAATATGGCCCTGTCTGCACAACTTCTACCGAGAGGCCTGAGTCCGAGCCAGCAACCAGTGTCCAGCATCCAAAGTGTTTTTTCTCTCATGCTTTTTCTCTCAGGAGTGCGCATGGAGAAAGATCCGTTCCAAAACATATCTTATGTTGCTGGTATACTGGTTGACGAATGGACAAGACATAATGGGTGGTAAAGGTGGTGGCGGCCCAGGTGAGACATTGAAATTGGGACATTATCATGGGCCATCCATTTTGGTTGGTCAACTGTGCCCATAATTGATTTCAATTCCACACATCTATTGTTTGTCATGTAGACTAAGGGGGTGTATTTTTGCTATAAAATATCTTTGTATCCTTTGTGTCGGGGCTCTCAACAAATAATCTAAGGGTGGTTCGTCAACCAGCCATCGTTATTGCAGAGCACTCACATCATTCACTTGTGTGTATGGTGTGACATGCTTTCCTTATTAATACGTTTTGAAAAAAGTAATATCCTGATTGGTGATTGACCTTGTCTCTCCTCACCATTGATTAGAATTTCCACGACAATGTGGAGGATGAAGGCTGCAGTAGGGGGGAGTGAGGGTTAAGATGGTTTTATAAATAAGATAATGAAGGAAGGCTTGCTCATAAAAATTTTTTAGGAAGCATCTATGACAAGTCAGGACAGATCATTTCACTGAGGAGCCATTACAAACACAGGCGGTAAAACAGTGATTACTAAGGTCATTGAGTAAGGCCAGTGTGTCTACGTATGCAGATGACTCAACACTATGCACGTCAGCTACTACAATGACTGAAATTACTGAAACACTTAACTAAGAGCCACTCCTATTTGCCATATCTTCAATCTAAGCCTACTAGAAAGTGTGTGCCCTCAGGCCTGGAATAGTACCTAAGAATAGTAAAAGCCCCCTTTACTGGTTCAAATAGCCGACCAATCAGCCTGTTACCAACCCTTTGTAAACTTTTGGGAAAAATGGTGTTTGACCAGATACAATGCTATTTTACAGTAAACAAATTGACGACAGACTATCCGCACACTTATAGCGAAGGACATTCAACAAGCACTTACAAATTACTGATGATTGGCTGAGAGAAATTGATGATAAAATGATTGTGGGGGCTGTTTTGTTAGACTTCAATGTGGGTCTTGACATAATTGATCATAGTCTGCTGCTGGAAAAGTGTATGTGTTATGGCTTTAGACCCCTGCTATATTAGTGGATAAAAAGTTACCTGTCTAACAGAACACAGAGGGTGTTCATTAATGGAAGCCTATCCTACATAATCCAGGAAGAATCAGGAATTCCCCAGGGCAGCTGTCTAGGCCCCTTACTTTTTGCAACCTTTACTAACGACATGCCACTGGCTTTAAGTAAGGCCAGTGGGTCTATGTATGTAGATGACTCAACACTATACACGTCAGCTACTACAGCGACTTAAATGACTGCAACACTTAAAGAGTTGCAGTTAGTTTCAGAATGGGTGGCAAGGAATAAGTTCATCCTAAATAGTTAAACTAAAAAGCATTGTATTTGGGATAAATCATTCACTAAACTTCAACTAAATCTTGTAGTGAATAATGTGGAAATTGAGCAAGTTGAGGTGACTAAACTGCTTGGAGTAACCCTGGATTGTAAACTGCTATGGTCAAAACATATTGATACAACAGTAGCTAAGATGGGGAGAAGTCTGTCCAAAATAATGCGCTGTTCTGCCTTCTTAACAACACTATCAACAAGGCAAGTCCTACAGGCCCTAGTTTTGTCGCACCTGGACTACTGTTCAGTTGTGTGGTCAGGTGCCACAAAGAGGGACTTAGGAAAATTGCAATTAGCTCAGAACAGGGCAGCACAGCTGGCCCTTAGATGCACACAGAGAGCTAACATGAATAATATGCAATTCAATCTCTCCTTGCTCAAAGTGGAGGAGAGATTGACTTCATCACTACTTGTATTTGTGAGAGGTATTGGATGTTGAATGCACCGCGCTGTCTGTTTGAACTACACCCATGCATACCCCACAAGACATGCCACCAGAGGTCTCTTCACAATCCCCAAGTCCAGAACAGACTATGGGAGGCGCGCAGTTCTACATAGAGCCATGACTACAACAAACAAATGAGTGTTTCTCAAATAGATCAAGACACAAAAAATACACACTCAGCGTACATATGTATTAATTATTTCTGCGGGCCAGCATGTCTCATCTGTGTCTCTCTCAACCCCCTACTCCTTTTTTCTCTCCTCCTTCCACACCTACTCTCTCCCCTCTTTTCCCCCAACTCTAAACATTTATGGGAAACCAAAACAACATGTGGCTTGAATGACATATCAGTCTAGCAAGTCAATGTTTGAAAACATCAAAACCTCAGCTGTAGCAGTAATAACATTTCAGTGAGACTGCAGACTACTGCATTGATTACATAATGGAACATAAAGGCAGTGAAGGAGTGAGAGGCACAGTCAGTCACTCCGTCGGCCAGGTGTCATGTTCCTGATGATGGCGGAAAGATTGCTCTGTCAGGGGCTGCTGTGACAGACAGTTGCCATGGTAACAGAGCACTGGGTCTCTCTCTCTCTCGCTCTCTCTCTCTCTGTCCCTCTCTCAGTATGATGGTGATGAGACATAAGAGATGCAGATGGCCTTAGGATTAGTTCTGTTGCACCAGGTAAGCTTTATCAAGCACAGTGAAAAAGATGTCTAATACTATTTGAACCCAGGTCTGAAATGGATGTGATATGTGTGGTGTGTGGTTGTCTCACCTAGCTATCTTAAGATGCTATCTCAAGTCGTTCTGGATAAGAACATCTGCTAAATTACTTAAAATGTCAAATGTAAATGTTTTACATACAGATCTCATATTAACAGTATTGACTTATAAAAAATACATAGGTATATTTGTCACAAATGTGTCCTTTAGTTATTTATAAAAATTGTTATTTGTTACATTTAACTGTGTAAAACCTATCAGTACTACTTATTTATCTGAGAGAGAGGCAGATATATAGTGTTTTGGGGACCACAACATTTGTCTCTCTGAAATTAAACCAAGTAAAAAATAACATATCTGTCATTGAACAAGCCCATGACATGATTAGATAATGAAAAAACACACCAAGCTCTTTCATAAGTTCTTTAAAACAATAAAAGCTCGTTTACCAACATTTCTGAAAATGTATATACTGTATAGCGTTTTGGAAACTCTTCATATCATTATCTGAGCAGATTAAACCAATTAGGACCATTTTATCCTTTAAACCCAACCTGAAATAAAATGTCCTACTCTCCAAGACATGTCTTCACTCTAGATGGTCCTAGAAATGTGGCCTTATTATGCCTACTTTGGTGTGTCCTCTCCAATTGAGTGAAACAAATCAAAAATTGTATGCGCAGAATACAACTGGTGTAGACTTTACTGTGAAATGCTTGCTTTACGAGCCCTTCCCAACAATGCAAAAATTGGCATAAAAATTTAATTCTAACACAAGAGGAATTAAATACATAACAATGGAGCTATATACAGGGAGTATGAGGTAGATACACTACATGACCAAAGGTATGTGGACACCTGCTCGTCAAACATCACATTCCAAAATCATGGGCATTAATATGAAGTTGGTCCCCCCTTTGCTGCTATAACAGCCTCCACTCTTCTGGGAAGGCTTTCCACTAGATGTTGGAACATTGTTGCGGGGACTTCAGCCCCAAGAGCATTAGTGAGGTTGGGCACTGATGTTGGGCGATTAGGCCTGGCTCGCAGTCGGCGTTCCAATTCATCCTAAAGGTGTACGATGGGGTTGAGGTCAGGATTCTGTGCAGGCCAGTCAAGTTCTTCAACACCGATCTCAACAAACCATTTCTGTATGGACCTTGCTTTGTGCACAGGGACATTGCCATGCTGAAACAGTAAAGGGCTTTCCCCAAACTGTTGCCACAAAGTTGGAAGCACAGAATCATCTAGAACGTCATAGTATTCTGTAGCGTTAAGATTTCCCTTCACTGGAACTAAGGGGCCTCTCGAACTATGAAAAACAGCCTCAGACCATTATTCCTCCTCCACCAAACTTTACAGTTGGCACTATGCATTCGGGTAGGTAGCGTTCTTCTGGCATCCGCTAAACCCAGATTTGTCCGTTGGACTGCCAGATGGTGAAGTGTGATTAATCACTCCAGAGAAGGCGTTTCCACTGCTCTAGAGTCCAATGACGGCAATCTTTACACTACTCCAGCCGACTCTTGACATTGCGCATGGTGATCTTAGGCTTGTGTGTATCTGCTCGGCCATGGAAACGCATTTCATGAAGCTCCCAACGAATAGTTATTGTTCTGACGTTGCTTCTAGAGGCAGTTTGGTACTCAATAGCGAGTGTTGCAACTGTGGACAGACGATTTTTACTGGCTACGCACTTCAGCATTCGGCGGCTTGTGTGGCCTCCCACTTCACAGCTGAGCCATTGTTGGCTCTAGACGTTTCCACTTCACAATAACAGGACTTACAGTTTTCCCGGGACAGCTCTATCAGGGCAGAAATAAAGACGAAATGACTTGTTGGAAAATTGCCATCCTATGACAGTGTCACGTTTAAAGTCACTGAGCTCTTCAGTAAAACTATTCTACTTCCAATGTTTGTCTATGGAGATTGCATGTCTGTGTGCTCAATTGTATACAACTGTCAGCAATGGGTGTGGCTGAAATAGGCAGAATCCACTAATTAGAAGGGTTGTCCACATACTTTTGTATATATAATGTACATACATGAAGGCAGGGTAAAGTGACTAGGCATCAGGATAGATAATAATAAGAGTAAAATAAAGAACAGAGTAGCAGCAGCAAATTATGAGTGTAAAGGTGTGTGTTTATTTATATATACACACACACATACACACACACACACACACTTGAAGTCGGAAGTTCACATCCACCTTAGCCAAATACATTTAAACTAAATTTTTCACAATTCCTGACATTTAATCCTAGTAAAAATTCCCTGTCTTAGGTCAGTTAGGATCACCACTTCATTTTAAGAATGTGAAATGTCAGAATAATAGATGAGAGAATGATTCATTTCAGCTTTTATTTCTTTCATCACATTCCCAGTGGGTCAGAAGTTTACATACACTCAATTAGTATTCGGTAGCATTGCCTTTAAAACTTGGGTCAAACGTTTCGGGTAGCCTTCCACAAACTACCCACAATAAGTTGGGTGAATTTTGGTCCATTCCTCCTGACAGAGCTGGTGTAACTGAGTCAGGTTTGTAGGCCTCCTTGCTCGCACTCGCTTTTTCAGTTTTCAAATTTTCTATAGGATTGAGGTCAGGGCTTTGTGATGGCCACTCCTTGACTTTGTTGTCCTTAACTTCTTAGGGATAGGGGGCAGTATTTTGAAGTTCGGATGAAAAACATGCCCAAAGTAACCTGCCTGTTACTCAGGCCCAGAAGCTAGGATATGCATATAATTAGTAGCTTTGGATAGAAAACACTCTGAAGTTTCTAAAACTGTTAAACTAAATGTCTGTGAGTATAACAGAACTGATATGGCAGGCAAAAACCAGAGCAAAATCCATCCGGGATGTCTGAATCAGTCATGTCACACTGTTTTCAATTGGCATGCTATTCAATTCAGGGTATTTTATCTCCCAGATTGCAGTTCCTATGGCTTCCACTAGATGTCAACAGTCTTTAGAAAAAGGTTGGAACGTTCAATCATGACAATCAAGGGAGTAAGACCACTTGTTCCTGAGTTCACGTCAAGTGTACTGTTTTGGATTTTGCGTGAAACAGGGAATGCGCGCGCAGTTCTTTTTCTCTTCTATTCAGCAGGTTATATTCCGTCTGAAATATTATAGTGTATATTCATTTTAGGGTAGCTGAGTATTGATTACATATGCGGTTTGACTTTTTTCGACGAACTTTACGGGTACTTTTGGGATATCGTTTGTCTCCATGGATGAAAGCCTTTGGGCAGGTGAAATACTGAACAAAACGCACCAACCAAACGGAGCTATATGGATATAAAGAGGGACTTTATCGAACAAAAAGGACCTTTTATTGTGTAACCTGGACGCTTTGATATGCTATTTTTGAGTTTTGTGACACCTCTGCTGGTTATGTTATTATGCTAATTGAGTTTGAGTGGGGGTGCTGTCCTCAGACAATCAAATGTTCTGCTTTCGCCATAAAGCCTTTTTGAAATCTGACAATGCTGTTAGATTAACAAGTCTAAGCTTTTGAAGGGTGTGCAGCGTTTGTATTTTCATGAATGTTTGAAATTATTATTTTTGTAATTTGAATTTGGCGCTCTGCATTTCACCGGATGTTGTCAAAATGGATCCCGTTCACGGGATTGGATCTGTAACAGGTTAAGCCATTTTGCCAAAACTTTGGAAGTAGGCTTGGGGTCATTGTCCATTTGGAAGACCATTTGCGACCAAGCTTTGACTTCCTGACTGATGTCTTGAGATGTTGCTTCAATATATCCACATAATTTTCCTCCCTCATGATGCCATCTATTTTGTGAAGTGCACCAGTCCCTCCTGCAGCAAAGCACCCCCACAACATGATGCTGCCACCCCCGTGCTTCACGGTTGGGATGGTGTTCTTCGGGCTTGCAAGCCTCCCCTTTTTCCTCCAAACATAACAATGGTCATTATGTCCAAACAGTTCTAGTTTTGTTTCATCAGACCAGAGGACATTTCTCCAAAAAGTACAACCTTTGTCCCCATGTGCAGTTGCAAACCGTAGTCTGACTTTTTTATGCCGGTTTTGGAGCAGTATCTTCCTTGCTGAGCGGCCTTTCAGGTTGTCGATATAGGACTCGTTTTACTGTGGATATAGATACTTTTGTAGCTGTTTCCTCCAGCATCTTCACAAGGTCCTTTGCTGTTGTTCTGGGATTGATTTGCCCTTTTCGCACCAAAGTACGTTCATCTCTAGGAGACAAAACAAGTATTTTTCCTGAGAGGTATGACGGCTGTGTGGTCCCATGGTGTTAATACTTGCGTACTATTGTTTGTACAAATGAACGTGGTACCTTCAGGCGTTTGGAAATTGCTCCCAAGGATTAACCAGACTTGTGGAGGTGTAACATTTTTTTTATGAAGTCTTGGCTGATTTATGTCAAGCAATGAAGCACTGAGTTTGAAGGTAGGCCTTGAAATACATCCACAGTTACACCTCCAATTGACTCAAATGATGTCAATTAGCCTATCAGAAACTTAGTGTATTTAAACCTCTGACCCACTGGAATTGTGAGACAGTGAAAGATAAGTGAAATAATCTGTCTGTAAACAATTGTTGGAAAAATAGTAGATGTCCTAACCGACTTGCCAAAACTATAGTTTGTTAACAAGAAATTTGTGGAGTGGTTGAAAAATGAGTTTTAATGACTCCAACCTAAGTGTATGTAAACTTCCGACATACCCTGTGTATGTATGTATGTATGTATGTATGTATGTATGTATGTATGTATGTATGTATGTATGTATGTATGTATGTATGCATGCATGCATGCATACACGCATACACGCATGCATACACGCATACACGCATGCATACACGCATACACACATACACGCACGCACACACGCATACACACATACACACACGCATACACACACACACACACACACACACACACACACGTCCCTTTTTCAGGACCCTGTCTTTCAAAAGATAATTCGTAAAAATCCAAATAACTTCACAGATCCTCATTGTAAATGTTTAAACAATGTTTCCCATGCTTGTTTAATGAACCAAAAACAAATAATGAAAATGCACCTGTGGAACGGTCGTTAAGACACTAACAGTTTACGGTAGGCAATTAAGGTCACAGTTACATAAACTTAGGACACTAAAGAGGCCTTTCTACGGACTCTGAAAAACACCAAAAGAAAGATGCCCAGGGTCCCTGCTCATCTGCGTGAATGTGACTTAGGCATGCTGCAAGGAGGCATTAGGACTGCAGATGTGGCCAGGGCAATAAATTGCAATGTCTGCACTGTGAGACGCCTAAGACAGCGCTACAGGGAGACAGGACGGACAGCTGATCATCCTCACAGTGGCAGACCATGTAACACCTGCACAGGATTGGTACATCCAAACATCACACCTGCGGGACAGGTACAGGATGGCAACAACTGCCCAAGTTACACCAGGAACGCACAATCCCTCCATCAGTGCTCAGACTGTCCGCAATAGGCTGAGAGAGGCTGAACTAAGGGCTTGGTGTAATGTTGTTGTTTTTTACCTTTATTTTACTAGGCAAGTCAGTTAAGAACAAATTCTTTTTTTCAATGACGGCCTAGGAACAGGGGGTTAACTGCCTATTCAGGGGCAGAACGACAGATCTGTACCTTGTCAGCTCAGGGATTTGAACTTGCAACCTTTCGGTTACTAGTCCAGCGCTCTAACCACTAGGCTACCCTGCTATCCTCACCAGACATCACCAGCAACAACATCGCCTATGGGCACAAACCCACCGTCGCTGGACCAGACAGGACTGGCAAAAATGCTCTTCACTGACGAGTCGCAGTTTTGTCTCACCAGGGGTGATGTTCGGATTCGCGTTTATCGTCAAAGGAATGAGCGTTACACCAAGGCCTGTACTCTGAAGCGGGATCGATTTGGAGGTGTAGGGTCCGTCATGGTCTGGGGCGGTGTGTCACAGCATCATCGACTGAGCTTGTTGTCATTGCAGGCAATCTCAACGCTGTGCGTTACAGGGAAGACATCCTCCTCCCTCATGTGGTACCCTTCCTGCAGGCTCATCCTGACATGACCCTCCAGCATGACAATGCCACCAGACATACTGCTCATTCTGTGCGTGATTTCCTGCAAGACAGGAATGTTTGTGTTCTGCCATGGCCAGCAAAGAGCCCGGATCTCAATCCCATTGAGCACGTCTGGGACCTGTTGGATTGGAGGGTGAGGGATAGGTCCATTCCCCCCAGAAATGTCCTGGAAGTTGCAGGTGCCTTGGTGGAAGTGTGGGGTAACATCTCACAGCAAGAACTGGCAAATATGGTGCAGTCCATGAGGAGGAGATGCACTGCAGTATTTAATGCAGCTGGTGGCCACACCAGATACTGACTGTTACTTTTGATTTTGACACCCCCTTTGTTCAGGGACACATTATTTCTGTTAGTCACATGTCTGTGGAACTTGTTCAGTTTGTCTCAGTTGTTGAATCTTGTTATGTTCAAACAAATACTTACACATGTTAACTTCTTTGGGAGCAGCGCACGAGGTGACCGTTTTGGAGACCCTGGCGTGCCCAAAGTAAAATGCCTCCCATTCAGGCCCAGAAAATAGGATATGCACATGTTTGGTACCATTGGATAGGAAACACTCTGCATTTTCTAAAAGTGTTAACAGTTTGTCTGTGAGTAAAACAGAACGGATATGGCAGGCGAAACCCCGAGGAATTCCTGTCCTGGAAAAAGTGGTTTTGACACATTGCCTCATTTAGAGCCCCTCCCTTATGAAAATGCCCTTATAAGGGCATATGAATGCAGTACCTATCGCTTCCTCTGGATGTCAACAGTCTCGAGAAAGTGATTTGATTCTTCTTAGCTGCTTTTAGAGCAGAGATGAAGAGGAATAAGGAAGTGTCCACTGAGATGTCAATACAAGTAAATGCGCGTTCACGGCCTGCGCGTTCTTTGGTTTTTTCCTTTCTTATCGCCCAGTTTATATTCCGGTTGAAATATTATACAACATATACATTAAAGTGTTCCTAAGGATACATTATCAATGATGTTTGATTGTTCTTGGACAAGTTTATAGGTATAAGTTGAACGAGTTCTCTTCACGTTTCAATGGAGGAGTCGACGCTGTTTTTTCTGATTATAACGCGCCAACCAAACNGAGATTTATGGATATAATACATTACTTTTCTAACAAAAGAACCATGGATTGTCTTCGTTGGACACTTTGGAAACCCTCAGCAGAAGTTCTTCAAAAGGTAATTGATTTGTTTTCGCTGTGAAATGTGTTTTCTGTGAACCGTGGAGGCTTATGAAATTATGGTAATGGCAAAAATATGTTAGGTGCTACCCTCAAACAATCAAATGTGGGGCTTTCGCCGTAAAGCCTTTTTGAAATCTGACAACGCTGTGATATTGCCAAGAAGCAGAGCTTTTGATGACTATGAAGCACTTGTATATTGATGCATGTTTAATAATTCAACTTTTGGATTTTGAATTTGGCGCCTTGCATTTCACCTGGTGGTGTCGGGAGTGCTAGCACCCCACCGCTCCCTAAGAAGTTAAGTTTGCTGAAAATAAACGCAGTTGACAGTGAGAGGACGTTTCTTTTATGAGGGCTAATATAAATACTATGAATGCCAGTCTCTTTTGGCTAAGAGTTGAGGAGAGACTGACTGCATCACTTCTTTTTATGTTTTTTGTGTTGAAAATCCCAAATTGTTTGTATAGTCAGCTTTTACACACAGCTCTGACACACACACTTACCCCACCAGGGGTCTTTTTACAGTCCCCAAATCCCAAACAAACTCAAGAAAGCGTACAGTATTATATAGAGCCATGATTGCATGGAACTCCATTCCATCTCATATTGCTCGAATGAACGGAAGACCTAGTTAAAAAAAAACATGAAGCAACAACTCACAGCACAACGCCTCTCCCCTATTTGACAAAATAGTTTGTGTGTATATATTGATATGTAGGTTACGTGTGCTTTTTAAAATTGATGTAGTTCTGTCCTTGAGCTTTCTTGTCTATTAATGTTGTGTATTATTTCATGTTTTGTGTGGACCCCAGGAAGTGTAGCGTCTGCTTTCGCAACAACTAATTGGGATCCTAATAAAATACCAAAAGATGGTGTTGGAGTCGTGCGTGGCCACGTAGTCGTGGGTGAAAAGTAAGTACAGGAGGGGACTAAGCACACACCCCTGAGGGCCCCCATTTCAACTAACAAAAACGTCTTGTTTTTCACAAAAGTTGCTCTTTGTCTTTATTACGGATGCTGCTGCCAAGGTACTTACAGTGATTTCGGAAAGTATTCAAACCCCTTTACTTTTTCCACATTTTGTTACGTTACAGCCTTATTTTAAAATGGATTACATCGTTTTTTCCCCCTCATCAATCTACACACAATCCCCCATAATGACAAAGCAAAGACAAAGGTTTTTAGAAATGTGCAAATGTATAATACATTTACATAAGTATTCAGACCCTTTATTCAGTACTTTGTTGAAGCACCTTTGGCAGCGATTACAGCATTGAGTCTTCTTGGGTATGACGCTACAAGCTTGGCACACCTGTATTTGGGCAGTTTCTCCCATTCTTCTCTGCAAATCCTCTCAAGCTCTGTCAGGTTGGATGGGGAGCATCGCTGCACAGCTATTTTCAGGTCTCTCCAGAGATGTTCGATCGGGTTCAGGTCTGCGCTCTGGCTGGGCCACTTAAGGACATTCAGAGACTTGTCCCGAAGCCACTCCTGCGTGGCTGCCTTGGCTGTGTGCTTAGGGTTGTTGTCCTGTTGGAAGGTGAACCTACGCCCCAGTCTGAGGTCCTGAGCGCTCTGGAGTAGGTTATCAAGGATCTCTGTACTTTGTTTCGTTCATATTTCCCTCCATCCTGACTAGTCTCCCAGTTCCTGCCGCTGAAAAGCATCCCCACAGCATGATGCTGCCAAATAGTTATATTGACTACGTCCGTCGTCGCTCACTCATTTATGTCTTCATCGAAATTACGGCTTGCCTCTTATCCGCTTGTCATCCCCTTATGCCATAGTTTGGACATCTCAATTGTCAGTGGAACATTTGTTTAAGCAAGTCAGCCATATCAGCTGTTTTTTTTAAAGGCAGTAAATGAGGCTGAATGAACTGTTTCGCTGCCAGACAAAGCTCCACTTAAAGGCAAGTGTAGCAGGGGTAAGGTGTTGGGACAGCTTTATGTAGGCACTGTTTGAGTGCAATTAATGTATTGTTTAGGTGTTGTGTAGTGGCTTTAGTGGCATGTATCCCACATTGTTTGGTTTTACCCCACCAAGATTTCCATGCTAAAATCACCACTGCTCCTCTCCTCACCAGAGACCAGGATTCATTTAGCACTCCAACCCCTACATATTTTTCTCCCACATGCCTGTATCACCTTTGATTTCCTCCCTGTCAAAATACCCTAAGAATGTCAATTTTGTTTTATTGAGGTCTTAATATTGGAAGAAGTAGAAAAAAACTGTTTGATGTAGTTATTTGAATGTCAGCTGCATGCATCTCTCACACACACACACACACACACACACACACACATACATACATATATATATATATACACATATATACACACACACACACACACACAATATATATATACACACAAAATATATATATGTGTGTGTGGGGAAACATGGCCAAAAGGTACAGTAGCATACTGCACAGCCAGCTCCTGTGTCCGTCAATCCATTCCTACATACAAGTCTGCAACTATTTGGTGACTTTGGACATTTGTTGGGTGGAATACCAGCGCCCCAGAATACAATTCCTGAATGCAATTACTTTCTTCCACTGTTTGAAGCAATCAAATAGAAGATGAAATATCATATAAGTTTGCCTAATGTATATAGATGCTCACTCTGTATGAAATTACTGCCTCTCAGTAGCCCACTTATGCGACTCCACTGATTTGAATATAAGGACTTTTAGATGTCGAGCTGGTCGCACTGATTGAATAAAAATGGTGATAAATGAGTCCATAATGCCTAATTGTTTGTTTTCAAATTCATGGCTCTTACTGTTCCTCCCATTGAGAAAATTAGACTGCTAAAAGCACACCGCTGCAGAGGCAAATCCCCCCCCCCCCCCCAGCCCAATGAGAACAGACTCCCTCGCACTGAAAGAAAGAAGCATGCAAGATGTCTCACCGCTCGTGGTTGTAGTCGACTTCGATCGCTTTCCACAGAGACACTGCAGCATATGCGCACCTTTCTCCAGGAAAAGCCTCAGAATCTTCATTTATTTTGGTTATTGTGTTCCTTCGTCAATTCACGCAATCTGACACACTCTATTACGATGGAGGTTATTGAAGCATAGCCACCTCAGGTCGACCACCGTGCTATCCAGATATGTCTTTCCTCAGCAGACCGAAAACGGCAGAAGAGCCTCGAGAAAGGGACGCAATGGATTAGACCGACACATCTTGAGATATTTTTCATTGAGAAGAATTCCAACAAAAACAGCCATGGCTCCATGAATTGCAAGTTATGCTACAAGGACGTCAGAATAATTTCCCATAGCCCATGCCTCCTCTCGGTTTTACTCGCAGACAAAACGAGGTCTCTTCTGGTGCAAGCGCGCACGCCAAAGTTAAACCGCAGGGTAGAGTGACAGGATCGCCGTGGATGAGGTAATGCGCCTTGTTCATCCTTGGTGCTTGGCTACAGTGGTGCGAGAGATTCTAGGCCATGTCAGAGGGAGAAAGAGAAGCTATTGATTATCGAAGTGGCTGCTGTTCCGGATAAGGATAGTTCTGCGCATGCCAACTCCGTTGCCTGCGTTGCTGCTCCTCAATGCTCCTCTGTCGCTTCCCCAATGAACGCCTTTGTCTGGTGTAGCCTACAAACTTCATGTTGTACATAGAGGAGGTAACGGTCGACATGTTTGAACTATTGCGTTCCATGCCTCAGTAGGCTATTAAGCATAAGCTATATTCTATTAATTTTTTCAGGAAGGTAGTTAGGCTACATGCAGCTATTTTACATGTGCACAAAAGAAATGATCAACATGTTTGTACAAACATTGCTCCAATGCAATATGTAGGAACTATGTCCTGCTTGTGCAACTGCATTATCTGTTACAACAGACAGAGAAGGTTGTATCCCTCATAATGGCCTTGAATGTTTGTGCATTCAAATTGCTGCAGGATTTGATTTCAGCTGTTCAGAAATATGATGCAGAGACATAGGCTACATCATCATGGTTCAGAAGAAGGTGAGTGAAGAGAGAAATGTGTGTGAGTAAACGAACACATTCGCAGAAAATGATCCGGATCGGTAGCTTTGAGAAACAGTTTTCCCAGGGAGGGGGAGCGAAAACAACTCTGTTGATTATATGTGTGGCCACAGAGAAAGGGGAGAGTGTGGGTACAGTCCGCCGACGTGAATTGGTGGGTTTGAAGATTTTAAAGACAAAACAGCGCTTCTGCGAGGAGTGGGTCCACTGTCTAGGGAGTATGTTTTTTCTGAAAAAACAACTACCCTACTGGTATTATATTTCACTGCCCAAGTAATGCATTTGACTATGAAATCACGTTTTGCTTTTTCTATACTATAGGCAACATTAAGTATGCCAAGTGATAACATAAATTGTTTCTAGGAATGTTGGGCTTTTTACATTGAAACGTAGCTTGCAGGTAGCCTGCACTGTGGCCATAGGGCTATCATCAAGTCATTTGAATCGTTGAAACAGCTAAACAAGATGATCATATCAAGAGAAGATCATACGATCATGATATCTGGTTATTTTTGAAGAGTGAAGCCAATACATGGATAATAGAATCGAACATAGAGCGACCTCCTTTTATCAGATTTGATTCTGAATCTAACCTTAACCACTCTGCTAAACCTAATGGATAACCCTAACCTTAAATTAAGACTAAAAAGTTAGGCTACTAACGTCTATTCAGGTGAATGTGCTCACAGCTCCATGCAAGGTAATCATTTAGCCAGCAGGGGGCAGTATCATGCTGAAGACAGAGGCAAATGCAGCTGTCACAGGGGAACCATGACTCCCCACCACATCCATCTACATCAAAGGATGGGAGGTCGACGCTCTCTTACGTACTTGCGTACAGTCAACGCACCTAAACAACAAACACACAGCTCTCTTCATAGGGCACTACTACATTACCTTAATTCCTAGTGCAGTCATTTCATGATTTCACAATATTGAAAAGTATGAAATCAATGCTTGTTTGCTAAATATGATACAGAACAAATCGTGTTAATTACATTTTGCTTACAGTTTCATTGTGGTCCTATTGTAAATATTGTGCAAACTATCTCTGTGCCACACAGAATACCCTCCTCACTTTTTTCATGACTGCATGATGACAACCTGAACATGTATTTTGTATCATCATAGCACTAGAAAATAGACATCAATATTTCCATAGTTTTGTCTCTTTATCTATGCCCATAGATTTCTCCATTCACAAACACATCATACAGGAACACACTAGATTTACTGGGTGACGAAATCTCTGACTTGAGTGTTGAAATGAGATAGAAAAAGGAACTATACTGCTGCTACTGCCTGCTATAAATACATCACAGTCTTCACCGTCAAGGTCTGTTGATGCACACGCACACACACAGGGAGAATAGGCAACGAACAATCAGCTCTCTCACAGACACACACCCACTAACACACAAACAGCAAACACAAACAGTCTCACACATACATATTAGGCAGACAAGACAGAAGTGAATGACAAATTGTCATCGCACCCCACGCTTATCACACCACTGTACCACCCTCCGGTCCTTTATCTCTGCCTCTCACATGTGCCTAATAATCTTGTATGCCTCATTAATATGGATTTCATATATGGCTCATCGTTTCTGCCCCCCATTAAGGATCAAACATATAGGCCTACCAGTGAACAGATGTGCAGACTATTGCCACTCAGAATATTCTCATAAAAAGTATGAGAAATACAAGTGTGTGTGTGTGTGTGTGTGTGTATGTGCATGCGTGGGTGCGTGCGTATTAGGGGCACGTATGTTTGTCCTATTGGTGATGTTAACAAACAGATATTTCTGAGGTGAGACATTGTGGGCAGAGAGTTGTGAGATATGAGAGGTGATCAGAGCTCCTTATAATGAATGTATTTTTATACAGTGCTGAGTACTTGTGTACTTTCTTTTGCCGGCATTGAGAGAAGGGGGAGGAAGAGGTTTGGTTGGCAGACGGCAGGTGTGGACAAGTTTGAACTGGGTCAGTGTCACAGATACTTTAGAGAGCATCATCATCATCATCATATTACTGCTTACCCTTATCATACCGCTTACTCTTATCAGCGTACTGACTGGCATTCAATAATATTTAGAAATTAAACAGAAACAGTTTCATCCCCCACTTAGACAAACACAAATTCCTTGCCAACCACACTCCTACCCCTCCAATCTAAGCCAGGAGCAATGGATAGTAAAGAGTGAGCCATCCCACCAAGACCAAGCTACTACTGTACACTTCATCATCACTACCATCATCACAATTACCATTATAGTCATTCACGTCATCCCTCTTCTCGTCTTCCACATAATCATCCTCCTCATCATCATCATGATTCACCATCATCTTTCACGAAAACTAACCAGGCAATTTTATAGATTTTTTTTTATTTTATCTTTACACTAACCAGGCCTTCGATTCAAAACCCTAAAACGTTAAATGACTTTTGCCCATGGAAACCTCAACTTGTACAGGTGAATGACAATTATATTATGGCCTCTTAATGTTACAGCTGTTACCATGTGCATAGGCATTATTACTGACTGGGTTCGAACTCGGGTCTGTGCGGCACAAGACTGTGTCAGCCTGTTGAGCTAAAGCCTAGGCATTTGCTCTAGGTTGGAGCTAACGCAAGTTTTCAGGACTCAGACAAGGTTACTTTAATTTTTATTTAACCTTTATTTAACCAGGAAGGGCTCATTGAGATTTAAATCTCTTTTTCAAGAGCGTCCTGGCCAAGATAAGCAGCACCAAGTCATTACACAATTACAGACAACACGAAAAACTACAGGTAATCTAGTAAAAAAACATAGAAGTCACAAGAGTATAACATCATTAAACAGCAAATTAAAAACATTGACAGGTCAGGGAATAAGCCCCAAAATAAATCTCAATGCTCCATGGTAAAGGGTGTAAATTGATCTCAAACACTGAGCGGAAGCATTCATATATAAAATATCCCCATAGTCTAGTAAAGGCATAAATGTAGCTGATACTAGCGTCCTTCTGGCTTCAAAAGAAAAACAGGCCTTATTCCTAAAATAAAATCCCAACTTCAGCTTCAATTTTTTTGTAAGTTGTTGAATTTGTAATTTAAAAGAGAGGCCGTCATCAATTCAAATTCCAAGATATTTATATGAGGTTACAGTCTCAATCTCATTGCCCTGACAGGTAGTAATAGGTGAAAGGTTCAGAGGTCTATTTCTTGCTTTCTAAAGCACCTTTAGTTTAGTCAGTATTGAGGATAAGCTTCAATTGACACAAGGTATGTTGAACAGTATAAAAAGCAGTTTTCAAGATCTGGAGCCATGGCTGTTTTTTTTTTATTTCACCTTTATTTAACCAGGTAGGCAAGTTGAGAACAAGTTCTCATTTACAACTGCGACCTGGCCAAGATAAAGCAAAGCAGTTCAACACATACAACAACACAGAGTTACACATTGGAGTAAACAAAAATAAATAATAATGATAATAAATATCATCAGCATAAAAGTGAAGTTGCGCATTTTGCACATTTGTCTAAATTATTTATATAAATAGTGAATTAGAGGGAACCAAGTACAGAGCCCTGGGGCACACCATTACAGACAGACCATTTAACAGACATGAGCCCATCAAATTGAGTGCACTGAGTTCTATCAGACAGATAGTTAGCAAACCATGCAACTACATGCTCCAAAAGACCTACGCTTAACAATCTCTGCCTCAGTATAGCATGATCAACTGTATCAAAAGCCTTAGAGAGATACATAAAAAGTGAGAGACAGTGCTGCTTCAGTGATATCATTTAAAACCTTCATGGCTGCTGTAATTGTGCTATGCTTCTTCCTGAAGCCCGATTGGTACATTGATAAAATAGAGATAGTTTTCATGTACTATTTTAGCTGTTCACTAACAAGGGTTTGAAGTATTTGCCAGGGGTGACAGCTCTGAGATTGGCCTATAATTATTTAAAAGAGAGGGATCTCCTCCTTTTAGAAGTAGTAGGACAAATGCTGATTTCCAGATCTTTGGAATGTCATTACATTCCAGGGTTAGATTGAACAGATATGTAAGTGGTTTAGCTATGAAATCAGCTGCCAGTTTTAAAAAGCAGGGATCAAGAAGATCAGGACCTGCAGGCTTTCTCTGATCTAAGGATTTCAGTGCTTTATGTACCTCCTGCACTGAGAATGTCAAAAAGCTAAACATTTGACCAGCTCTCACTGGTTCATCCACACAGTGTTGTACAGAGCCAGAGGATACTGAATCAAACAGCCTACCAGATAATACAAAGTGCTTATTGAAACAATTCAGCATTTCAGTTGTCATATACAGCAACAGAGTCCTTCAATACACATGACGGTAATTCATTAACATTACGGTTACCATACAGACTTAATAGCCTTCCAAAACTTTCCAGGGTCATTCAGGTTATCAGTGGTAACAAACATAAAATATTCAGACTTGGCCTTCCTGAGAAGAAAAGAACACTTGTTTTGTTGCTGCCTAAAGAGAAGCATCAGAACATGATGTCCTTGCTTTAGCCCAGGCTAGATTACATTTGTGAATAATACAAGACCGCTCAGAAGAAAAATCAAATGTTATTTGTCACATACACATGGTTAGCAGATAATGCGAGTGTAGCGAAATGCTTGTGCTTCTAGTTCCAACCATGCAGTAATATCTAACAAGTAATCTAACAAATTCACAACAATTACCTTCTACACACAAGAGTAAAGGAATGAATAAGAAAACCAGCCCCGTCGCGGACATCGATGTCTTGCTCGCAGACAAACTAAACAACTTATTTGAGGACAATACAGTGCCACCGACACGGCCCGCTACCAAAACCTGCGGGCTCTCCTTCACCGCAGCCAACGTGAGTAAAACATTTAAATGTGTTAACCCTCGCAAGGCTGCCGGCCCAGATGGCATCCCTGGCCGCGTCCTCAGAGCATGCGCAGACCAGCTGGCTGGTGTGTTTACGGACATATTCAATCAATCCTTATCCCAGTCTGTTGTTCCCACATGCTTCAAGAGGGCCACCATTGTTCCTGTTCCCAAGAAAGCTACGGTAACTGAGCTAAATGACTATCACTCCGTAGCACTCACTTCCATCATCATGAAGTGCTTTGAGAGACTAGTCAAGGATCATATCACTTCCATCCTACCTGACACCCTAGACCCACTTCAATTTGCTTACCGTCCCAATAGGTCCACAGACGACGCAATCACAATCACGTTGCACACTGCCCTACAGCTCAGCATTTAACACCATAGTACCCTCCAAACTCGTCATTAAGCTCGAGACCCTAGGTCTCGACCCCGCCCTGTGCAACTTGGTCCTGGACTTCCTGACGGGCCATCCCCCAGGTGGTGAGGGTAGGAAACAACATCTCCACCCCGCTGATCCTCAACACTGGGGCCCCACAAGGGTGCGTTCTCAGCCCTCTCCTGTACTCCCTGTTCACCCATGACTGTGTGGCCAAGCACGCCTCCAACTCAATCATCAAGTTTGCAGACAACACTACAGTGGTAGGCTTGATCACCAACAACGACGAGACTGCCTACAGGGAGGAGGTGAGGGCCCTCGGAGTGTGGTGTCAGGAAAATAACCTCTCACTCAATGTCAACAAAACAAAGGAGATGATTGTGGACTTCAGGAAACAGCAAAGGGAGCACCCCCTTATCCACATTGAAGGGATAGTAGTGGAGAAGGTGCAAAGTTTGAAGTTCCTCGGCGTACACATCACGGACAAACAGAAATGGTCCACCCACACCAGACAGTGTGGTGAAGAAGGCGCAACAGCCCCTCTTCAACCTCAGGAGGCTGAAGAAATTCGGCTGGGGGCGGCCCGTCAGGAAGTCCAGGACAAAACCATGGATTATTCCGCCCTTTAACTCTGAACCTGAGGAATGGGGCATGTTTATTTACCATTTGGAAAAAAACATAATGAAAGAATTTCCAGGCAGTTTCCACATCAGGAATAAGCTCAATCTTGCAACCGATCAAAATAAAACAAATCATGAAAGAAAGCTTGCTCATTAAAACTCGTAAAATGTATCTTACGAATAAAGTGTGGGTTTGTCTTAGGAACCTTAGTGTTTCTAGCAACAACAGCACAATGGTCCCTTAAATCCTTACAAAAAACACCAACCGCAGAATATTTATGTGTTGTCAATATCAAATCAATCAGGGTAGATTTCTCTGGACATTTGAGATTTGGGAGGGTGGATGATTTAATCAACTGGGTAAGATACATAGAATTACAAAACATTTTAAAATCAGACACCGGCTTTAACCAACACCAGTTGAGATCACCAATCAAGATCTTTTCACTGGAAAGAAGTGTAGACATAAGGTGCATCAGAGAAGAAAATGCATCACTGAGAGCAGAGGGGGGTCTATAACAGCCAATCACAGTTATAGAGAGACCATTTGAAACCTCAAGATTCAAAGCAAGACATTCCAACTGTTTACAAATAGTTTCAGACTTTGCCATACTTACAAGGAATTTAGTCTTTACATATATAGCCACACCCCCACCTTTCTTAACTCGATCAGTGCGATGCACATTGTAACCATTTATACAAATATCCTTATCAAGAACAGACTTGCTGAGCCAGGTTTCAGAAAACACAATTACATCAGCATCAGTTGATTTAGACCAAATCTTAACCTCATAAATTTTTGACAACAGGCTGCGTACATTTAAATGAAAATTACCAAACCAGATCTAGATTTAAAATCAGAGGGAGTTTGGAGACATTGCATATCAGGGACAGGATTAGGTTGCACATTACCTGATATCAACAAAAGAAGAATAACTAGGCACCTCTGTTTAATAACCTTGAACGGCTTCTCTTTTTTAAGAGACCTACTGCAAGCGAATTCTACAAGTGAGTTTCCAGACAATACAAAATAAAAACAGGCCTTATTCCTAAAATAAAATCTCTACTTCAGCTTCAATTTTTTTGTAAGTTGTTGAATATGCAATTCAAATTCCAAGATATTTGTGTGAGGTTACAGTCTCAATCTCATTTCCCTGACAGGTAATAATAGGTGAAAGGTTCAGAGGTCTATTCCTTGCTTTAGAAAACACCATTAGTTTAGTTGTCAGTATTGATGATACGATCAATAAAAAGTGAAGGGCTTCAGTGATATCATTTAAAACCTTCATGGCTGCTGTAATTGTGCTATGCTTCTTCCTGAAGCCCGATTGGTACATTGATAACAGAGTTAGTATATTTTAAAATCATCAGACACCAGCTTTATCCAACAGTCATTTAAAAATGATTAGACTTTGGTAGTGACACAAGTTTGTACTGTTCACGTCATGCCACAAATGCATCGGCACTTGGACGAGTGGACCGAGTGAAAATGAGCGAGTTCCCGCAGACAAAAGGTCTAATGGACGGGAGAGCATATTGTCAGATGTACTCACCCAGCGACAATGTTCGTTTTCTCCAGAGTTCAGTGCACAAAGCAATACCATGAAAATTGTCATATTCTCTGAGAGATGTAAGAAATAGAGGCCAAGGAAAGGTAAGTGGAGAGAGGGACTGTGTGTATGAGTCTGTATGTGAGTGTGTGCGCGTGTGAGTAGATTGGTGTGGGAGGTCGATTGAGAGAACGGGTTGGGGATTGTTGAGCTGCCTCTGACAGCCAGGTCGGAGAGCGAAGAGGAGCAGCTTGGACGAGCTGAGAATAGAACCCAGGCCAGCCATAGAGAGGGTTACTTGGGTAAACTTTGAGTAAAGAAGTGCAAATAGCAAAAATATTTTTATCCGAGTCTTTACACCAGCAAAACTAAATAGCTTGCACTACACAACAAGGAAAGTGTAGATTTGCTCCACCCTAAATTAATAGGTTATTTGTAGGTTCAAATCTACTAGTCACAGACAAATGACTTGACATGCTGCCATCTTGGATTGCCACCTTGGATAACGCCATCGCACTGCACACTGCAATGTTCCTCAGGTGAGTGTGCACTGAACCAACTCCATTGAACCAATGGAGTTGGTCCTAGTCATCTAGGTAGGAGCTAATGCAAGTTCAGGTCTCAGGCAAAGTTACTCCTCACATGAGCGTGCACTGAATTAACTCCGTTACTACAGCTAGCTTACTGAACACTATCGCCCGCCAACCACTCAGTCTGAGCCTATGCGTATGGCTTGGAGCACGTGTCAAGCTCATTCCACGAAGGGCCGAGTTCTGAGGGTTTTCGCTCCACCCTTGTACTTGATTAATGAATTAAGGTAATTAATTAGTAAGGAATTTCCCTCACCTGGTTGTCTAGGTCTTAATTGAAAGGGAAAACCCAAAACTTGCCGACACTCGGCCCTCCATGGAATGAGTTTGAAACCCCTGGCTTGGAGTAGAGAGAACTCACCCTGCTCACCGCTGTCCGGTTTTGCTGTTCCTTCCTCCTCGTCTTCCTCCTCTCCCTTACTGTCTTTGGACAGCAACCGTCGTAACAGGCTACCAAGCGAACGAGTCATTTCTGGCTCCTCAACTCTCTCTGAGACATCCATAAAAACACAGTTCGTAACCTTTAATCTGCTTTCGCCCCCCTTTGTCCCTGCCTACACAACCCCTCTGCACCTGTATAAGTCAGTTGTCCATGTCACTTGTAAAGGGTTAGGTTAGCTGACCAGTCCTAGTCCTCTCGGTGTGTGTGTCTGTCTGGCCATATTTAGCCCTGGCTGTCCTTGTGCCGCGACACTAAAACTCTAACTCCCTAAGCCCCCACCTCACCCCCACCACTCTCTCAAGGCTCCTGTAGCACACACACGTTGCGTCCATACACGCCTTGGCTTTACGAGAAGGTTATCGGACACTGCAATGAGACACTGGAATCAACCTTTTCACCTTTGTCAAGCGGGACAGCTGCACAACTCCCTGTCCAGTGTGTGCGATGCCATGTGTTAAACACAATTAGGAGTTATTCAAACGATTTAACTATGTGGATATGTGGTCCCTTGACCCCGGCACGCCATGCAATAGAAATGGATAGGGTCTATTCTGAGAGTGTAAATGGGCGTCACTGCATGGTGGGAACTATTTATATCTGTGTTTACGTGGAGAAAGTGCTGGTAGAGGAAATTCCCAGTGAGCAATGACAGAGGGAAGACAGAGATACTGGGGACATATTAAAGAGAGTACAGTGAGGGAAAAAAGTATTTGATCCCCTGCTGATTTTGTACGTTTGCCCACTGACAAAGCAATTATCAGTCTATAATTTTAATGGTCGGTTTATTTGAACAGTGAGAGACAGAATAACAACAAAAAAATCCAGAAAAACGCATGTGAAAAATGTTATGAATTGATTTGCATTTTAATGAGGGAAATAAGTATTTGACCCCTCTGCAAAACATGACTTAAAACTTGGTGGCAAAACCCTTGTTGGCAATCACAGAGGTCAGACATTTCTTGTAGTTGGCCACCAGGTTTGCACACATCTCAGGAGGGATTTTGTCCCACTCCTCTTTGCAGATCTNCCGTCCATCGTCCCTTTGATGCGGTGAAGTTGTCCTGTCCCCGTAGCAGAAAAACACCCCCGAAGCATAATGTTTCCACCTCCATGTTTGACGGTGGGGATGGTGTTCTTGGGGTCATAGGCAGCATTCCTCCTCCTCCAAACACGACGAGTTGAGTTGATGCCAAAGAGCTCCATTTTGGTCTCATCTGACCACAACACTTTCACCCAGTTGTCCTCTGAATCATTCAGATGTTCATTGGCAAACTTCAGACGGGCATGTATATGTGCTTTCTTGAGCAGGGGGACCTTGCGGGCACTGCAGGATTTCAGTCCTTCACGGCGTAGTGTGTTACCAATTGTTTTCTTGGTGACTATGGTCCCAGCTGCCTTGAAATCATTGACAAGATCCTCCCGTGTTGTTCTGGGCTGATTCCTCACCGTTCTCATGATCATTGCAACTCCACGAGGTGAGATCTTGCATGGAGCCCCAGGCAGAGGGAGATTGACAGTTCTTTTGTGTTTCTTCCATTCGCGAATAATCGCACCAACTGCTGTCACCTTCTCACCAAGCTGCTTGGCGATGGTCTTGTAGCCCATTCCAGCCTTGTGTATGTCTACAATCTTGTCCGTGACATCCTTGGAGAGCTCATTGGTCTTCGCCATGGTGGAGAGTTTGGAATCTGATTGATTGATTGCTTCTGTGGACAGATGTCTTTTATACAGGTAACAAACTGAGATTAGGAGCACTCCCTTTAAGAGTGTGCTCCTAATCTCAGCTCGTTACCTGTATAAAAGGCACCTGGGAGCCAGAAATCTTTCTGATTGAGAGGGGGTCAAATACTTATTTCCCTCATTAAAATGCAAATCAATTTATAACATTTTTCACGTGCGTTTTTCTGGATTTTTTTGTTGTTATTCTGTCTCTCACTGTTCAAATAAACCTACCATTAAAATTATAGACTGATAATTTCTTTGTCAGTGGGCAAACGTAGAAAATCAGCAGGGGATCAAATACTTTTTTCCCTCACTGTATGTCTTCGTTAGGTAACCAGGGTGTGAGTGGGTAAATATGCAAGTCAGTGTATGTTTGAACACTTGTTTTTTTTCTATGAGTGATCTTAACCAGGGTGTGGGGGGGGGGGGGCAAATTCAGTTACAAAACCATCGTGCATCTGCAAAAATGAGAAAATTCTGAAGACTAAGACTATTTTTTGGCAAAGTGTTTTATTTTAAATCAATTTTACATTTTCGCCCGAAGATTCTCACTACATAAATGCATCCGGATTAAATTCTCAGGGAATTTTATGAAATGTTACTTTAGAAAAAAACTAAGTTATTTGAATACAACACAAAATATGTTGCTGTAGTTTGTCGATAAATCATAAAATTGGTATACTAGTTGAAGTTTACATTAAACTATAACATGTATTATGTACAAACACAGTGTCTGTGGACATTAACGTGACACTTTTTCAAGTTCCTGTAAAAAGTCCAATCAGTTAAATAAAGTTTTATTCACCAATGATGCATCATATAGAGGAGTAGAACAGCTAAAAAGCTCAAATTGGGAGAGAAAAAAACAGAACCATTACCTAACTAACATGAATGGGCTTCAGTGATGTGGTCAATTGTTTGATGACTCATAATAATCTGTATCCTATTGTTACCAGATTGAGCTAAAGGCCCTCTCATTACCGAAACCCACATTTCTCATTATCACGTCATTTTTAGGTCTGTTTCAGTAATGAGAACCTTAATTTCGATTAAAAAAAAAAATATTTCACCTTTATTTAACCAGGTAGGCAAGTTGAGAACAAGTTCTCATTTACAACTGCGACCTGGCCAAGATAAAGCAAAGCAGTTCGACACACACAACAACACAGAGTTACACATGGAGTAAAACAAACATACAGTCAATAATACAGTAGAAAAATAAATATACAAAGAGTGCAAATGAGGTAAGATAAGGAAGGTAATTCTAATGTATAGTCAATGGGTGTGCTGTGCTGGTAACTTTATTTATTTATTAGCACCACTCCTTAACCCTACTGTATATATTATTGGTAAAACAAGTAGGGTTTGTCAATAAATATGGGTTGTGTAAACCCCATTTAACATTCTTTAAGCCAAAATTGGAAGTCTGTCTTTCAGCAAAGAGAAACCCCACCATTTAAAAAATGGAATCCCCCATTTTGATGTGTATCTGTTTTCACACTTACCTATGCTGTTGTTTGATATCCCAAGACTGTTGTTGGTTCCTTATCTCACGTTTTTAAATACTTTATAGGCATATTGTGTTATGCCGTTTGCCCATAGGATCCCATTCAATCAAGAAATGTCGAATCAAGAAATGTCGAGTCAAGTATTCAACCCCTTTGTTATGGAAAGCCTAAATAAGTTCAGGAGTAAAAATGTGCTTAACAAGTCACTTAATAAGTTGCATGGACTCACTCTTTGTGCAATAGTGTTTAACATGATTTTTGAATGACATACAGACAATTGTAAGGTCCCTCAGTCGAGCAGTGAAGTTCCAACTCAGATTCAACCACGAAGTACAGGGAGGTTTTCCAATGTCTCACAAAGAAGGGCACCTATTAGTAGATGGGTAAAAAAATGCAGATATTGAATATCCCTTTGAACACGGTGAAGTCATTAATTCCACTTTGGATGGTGTATCAATACACCCAGTCACTACAAAGATACAGGAGTCCTTCCTAACTCAGTTGACGGAGAGGAAGGATTTCACCATGAGGCCAATGAGTTTAATGGCTGTGAAAGGAGAAAACTGAGGATGGATCAAAAACATTGTAGTTACTCCACAAAACTAGCCTAAATTACAGAGTGAAAAGAAGGAATTATGTACAGAATACAAATATTCCAAAACATGCATCCTGATTGCAATAAGGCACTAAAGTAAAACAGCAAAAAATAGGAACTGATCTGAACTTTATGTCCTGAATACAAACTGTTATATTTGGGGCAAATCCAACAGCACATTACTGAGTACCACTCTTTATATTTTCAAGCATGGCGGTGGCTGCATCATGTTATGGGCTCCCGAGTGGCGCAGCCGTCTAAGGCACTGCATCTCAGTGCAAGATGCAGAGCGTCACTACAGTCCCTGGTTTGAATCATGGCTGTATCACATCCAGCTGTGATTGGGAGTCCCATAGGGCGGCGCACAACTGGCCCAGCGTCGTCCGGGTTTGGCCGGGGTAGGCAGTCATTGTAATTAAGAATGTGTTCTTAACTGACTTGCCTAGTTAAATAAATGTTAAATTGTCATCGGCAAGGACTATGGAGTTTTGTAGGATAAAAGGAAACAGAATAGAGCAAAGCACAGGCAAAATCCTAGACAAAAACCTGGTCCAGTCTGCTTTCCAACAGACACTGGGAGATAAATTCCCCTTTCAGCAGGACAATAACCTAAAACAGGCCAAATATACACTGGAGTTGCTTACCAAGACAACATTGAAGTTTTGACTGCAATCAGCATTGAAAATCTATGGCAAGACTTGAAAATGGATGTCTAGCAATGATCAACAACCAACTTGACAGAACTTGAAGAGTTTAAAAAAGAATAATGTGCAAATATTGAACAATCCAGGTGTGCAAAGCTTGTAGAGACCCAGAAAGACTCACAGCTGTAATCGCTGCCAAAGGTGATTCTAACAGTTATTGACTCAGGGGGTTGAATACTTATCTAATCAAGATATATTAGTGTTTTATTTTTCATAAATCTTTTACAAATGTAATTTTTCTTCCACTTTGACATTACAGAATATTTTGGGTAGATCGTTGACAGAAAAAGTACTATTAAATACATTTTAATCCCACCTTGTAGTACAACAAAATTTGGAAAAAGTCAAGGGGTGTGAGTACTTTCTGAAGGCACTGTATTACTGTAATTGAAAGGACCAGTAGACATAAGTAAATATTGCAATAGAGATTAGCATATCTATTTTTGACATTTAATAATTTAACCTTTATTTATACAGGGAATCCTAATTGAGACAAGTGTTTTTCAATTGTGTAATGATTTATAAAATGGAAAAATAATAAAACAAAGAATAAATACACAATGAGTAACAATAACTTGGTTATATATATATGGGGTACCAGTACCGAGTTGATGTGAGTGGGAGCGAGGTAATTGAGTTAGATACACATTACCAAAAGTATGTGGACACCTGCTCGTCAAACATCTCATTCCAAAATCATGGGCAATAATGTGGAGTTGGTCCCCCCTTTGCTGCTATAACAGCCTCCACTCTTCTGGGAAGGCTTTCAACTAGATGTTGGAATATTGCTGCGGGGACTTGCTTCCATTCAGCCACAAGAGCATTGGTGAGGTTGGGCATTGATGTTGGTTGAATAGGCCTGGCTCGCAGTCTGCGTTCCTATTCATCCCAAAGGTGATCGATGGGGTTGAGGTCAAGATTCTGTGCAGGCCTGTCAAGTTCATCCACACCAATCGTGACAAACCATTTCTGTATGGATCTCGTTTTGTGCACAGGGGCATTGTCATGCTGAAACAGTAAAGGGTTTTCCCCAAACTGTTGCCACAAAGTTGGAAGCACAGAATCATCCAGAATGTCATTGTATGCTGTAGCGTTAAGATTTCCCTTCACTGGAACTAAGGGACCTTGCCTGAACCATGAAAAACAGCCCCAGATCATTATTCCACCACCAAACTTTACAGTTGCCACTATGCATTGAGGCAGGTAGCGTTCTCCTGGCATCCACCAAACCCAGATGCGTTCGTCAGACTGCCAGATGACCCAGGTACAGCTCATTTAATCGCTACCATTGTGTCGCTGAGTTGTCATAACGCTTCAGCAAATGTACGTTATCCTAGGGGCGTTGGAAGACACAATGTAAATAACCTAATTTATGTCCTGCTTACTGCCTGGAATGCCTCTGCTGATCCTACAGAAATTAAATGCAGTAATCATGTGTCTCTGAGCCAGAGTAATACTGTTAGCACTGAGGTGGTGTCCCCTAGTAGGAAGTCCACTGTGTGCAGCTCACCCTGCACGAATAAAAATAACCCAAGTATGTCTACCTCTGCTAAGCTTCCCAACAAAGCAAGACAAATAGTCAAGCAACCCAGATAAGTGTTAAAAATAGCCCACGTTAACATATGTAGCTTAAGAAACAGGGTTCATGAAATCAATAATTTGCTAGTAACAGACGACATTCATATTCTGACAATCTCTGAAACTCACTTAGATAATATCTTTGATGACAGTGGTAGCAATACATGGTTATAAAATCTACAAAAATGCCAAAGGTGGATGTGTGGCTGTTTATATTCATAACCACATTACTCATGTTAAATACTGTTGAAGTAATATGGCTACAGCATGCACCCATTAAGAAAATGACTAAAAACTGTTAAATCCCCTTGGATTGATGAGGAATTGAAAAATTGTATGGTTGAGAGGGATGAGACAAAAGAGATCGCAAATAAGTCTGTACAACCGATTGGGAAGCATACTGCAAACTGAATAAAAAGAAGGAACTACACTATCAAACAAAGATACCAGGTGGTGTCAGCGGAAGGCCACATTTTTTTACAAAGACTCCAGCCCACCCTAGTCATAGACTGTTCTCTCTGCTACCGCACGGCAAGCGGTACCGGAGAACCACATCTAGGCCCAAAAGGCTTCTTAATAGCTTCTACCCCCAAGCCAAGCCATAATACTCCTGAACAGCTAATCAAATGGCTACCCGGACTGTTTGCATTGTCCCCACCCCCCATTTTTACGCTGCTGCTACTCTGTTTATTATCCATGCATATTTTATTTATACATTTTTTACTTCAGTTTATTTTAGTAAATACTTTAACACTGCATTGTTGGTTAAGGGCTTGTAAGTAAGCATTTCACTGAAAGGTCTAAACCTGTTGTATTTGGTGCATGTGACAAATACAATTTAATTTTATTTAAATGACATAAAGAATGATAGTAAAAAAACTTTTGAGCATCTTAAATTACATTTTGGGCAAAAGGGCAAACTCCACTCCATCATTCATTGAATCAGATGGCTCAATCATCACAAAAACCACTGATATTGCCAACTACTTTTTTTTAATTGGCAAGATTAGCATACTTAGTCATGACATCAAACGCTGACACTACACATCCAAGTATATCTGACCAAATTATGAAAGACAATAATTGTAATTTTTCATTCCGTAAAGTGAGTGTGGAAAAGGTGAAAAAAGTATTGTTGTCTATCAACAACGACAAGCTCTAATAGCGGACAATATTGATACTCATATATACCATATCTTCAATTTAAGCATACTTGAAAGTGTGTGCCCTCAGGCCTGGAGGGAAGCAAAAGTTATTCCCCTACCTAAGAATAGTAAAGCCCCCTTTACTGGCTCAAATAGCAGACCAATCTGCCTGTTGTCCTGAGTCTGCACAACTTTGCCAGGACCTAGGATCAAGGGAGACACTCAAGTGTTTTAGTACTATATCTCTTGACACATTGATGAAAATAATCATGGCCTCTAAACCGTCGAGCTGCATACTGGACCCTATTCCAACTAAACTACTGAAAGAGCTGCTTCCTGTGCTTGGCCGTCCTATGTTGAACATAATAAACGGCTCTCTATCCACCGGATGTGTACCAAACTCACTAAAAGTGGCAGTAATAAAGCCTCTCTTGAAAAAGCCAAACCTTGACCCAGAAAATATCAAAAACTATCGGCCTATATCGAATCCATCCCTCTCAAAAAAAATTGAAAAAGCTGTTGCGCAGCAACTCACTGCCTTCCTGAAGACAAACAATGTATACAAAACACTTCAGTCTGGTTTTAGACCCCATCATAGCACTGAGACTGCACTTGTGAAGGTGGTAAATTACCTTTTAATGGCGTCAGACCGAGGCTCTGCATCTGTCCTCGTGCTCCTAGACCTTAGTGCTGCTTTTGATACCATCGATCACCACATTCTTTTGGAGAGATTGGAAACCCAAATTGGTCTACACGGACAAGTTCTGCAACTGAAATGACAGCAACACTTAACAAAGAGCTGCAGTTAGTTTCAGAATGGGTGGCAAGGAATAAGTTAGTCTTAAATATTTCAAAAATCATTCACTAAACCTTAAACATCAACTAAACCTTGTAATGAATAATGTGGAAAATGAGCAAGTTGAGGAGACTAAACTGCTTGGAGTAACCCTGGATTGTGAACTGTCATGGTCAAAATATTGATAGCACAGTAGCTAGGACGGGGAGAAGTCTTTCTATAATAAAGCGCTGCTCTTTAATCTTAACAGCACTATCAACAAGGGAGGTCCTGCAGGTCCTAGTTTTGTCGCACCTGGACTACTGTTCAGTCGTGTGGTCAGGAGCCACAAAGAGGAACTTCGAAAAATTGCAATTGGCTCAGAACAGGGCAGCACAGCTGGCCCTTGGATGTACACAGAGAGCTTAATATTAATAATTAATCATATGCATGTCAATCTCTCCTGGCTCAAAGTGGAGGAGAGATTGACTTCATCACTACTTGTATTTGTGTATTTGTGAGAGATATTGACATGAATGCACTGAGCTATCTGTTTGAACAACTGGCACACAGTTCAGACACCCATGCATACCACACAAGACATGCCACCAGACATCTCTTCAAAGTCCCCAAGTCCAAAACAGACTATGGGAGGTGCACAGTACTACATAGAGCCATGACTACATGGAACTCTATTCCACATCAAGTAACTCATGCCAGCAGTAAATGGCAGGAGCTAACAGGGATCCATAATAAATACAAATGGTGAAGCGTGATTCATCACTCCAGAGTCCAATGGGGGCAAGCTTTACACCACTCCAGCCGACACTTGGAATTGCGCATGGTGATCTTAGGCCTGTGTGTGGCTGCTCGGCCATGGAAACCCATTTCATGAAGCTGCCGATGAACAGTTCTTGTGCTAACGTTGCAACTTGGACCTCGGCAGTGAGTGATTTTTACGCACAAAGCGCTTCAGCACTCGGCCGTTCCGTTCTCTGAGCTTATGTGGCCTGCCACTTCACGGCTGGGAAGTTGTTGGTCCTAGACATTTCCACTTCACAATAACAGCAATTGCAGTTGACCGGGGCAAATCTAGCAGGGCAGAAATTTGACAAACTGACTTGATGGAAAGGTAGCATCCTATGACGGTGCCACATTGAAAGTCACTAAGCTCTTTAGTAAGGCCATTCTACTGCCAATGTTTGTCTACTGAGATTGCATGGCTGTGTGCTTGATTTTATACACCTGTCAGCAACTTGTATTGCTGAAATAGCCAAATCCACTCATTTGAATGGGTGTCCACATACTTTTGTATATACAGTGTATGTACATCTACTGTACCTGTAGGTAGGGGTAAAGTGACTAGGTAACAGGATAGATGGTAAGCAGTAGCAGCAGCATATACAATGAGTCAAAATAGTTAGTGCATAAGGGGGTCAATGCAAATAGTCCGGGTAGATATTTAGCAGTCTTATGGCTTGGGGTTAGAAGCTGTTCAGGGTTCTGTTGGTTCCAGACTTGGTAGCACCTTAAGTTCAGATGCCTAGCAGTTGCCATACCAAGCGGTGATGCAGCCAGTCAATATGCTCTCAATTGTGCAGCTGTAGAACTTTTGGAGGATCTGAGGGCCCATTCCAAATCTTTTCAGCCTTCTGAGGGGGAAGAGGCGTTGTCGTGCCTTCTTCACGACTTTGTTTGTGTGTGTGGACCATGTTAATTCCTTAGTGATGTGGACATTGAGGAACTTGAAGCTCCTTCGACCAGCTCCACTACAGCCCCGTTGATGTGGATTGGGGAGTGCTTGGCCTTCAGTTTCCTGTAGTCAACGATCAGCTCCTTTCTCTTGTTGACGTTGAGAGAGCGGTTGTTGTCCTGGCAACACACTGCCAGGTCACTGGCGGTCTCCTCGTCGTCTGATCAGGCCTATCACTGTCGTGTCGTCATTAAACTTAAAGATAATGTTGGAGCGGTGCCGGAGCGCCAAGTCTTGGTCCATGAGGCTTCTAAACAGCTTTTACTTCTAAGCCATAAGACTGCTGAACATCTAATCAAATGGCTACCCAGACTATTTACATTACCCCCGTCACTTTAATAACTCGACCTACATGTACATATTACCTCAAATACCTCGACTAACCGGTGCCCCCGCACACGACTCTGTACCGGTATCCCCTGTATGTAGCCTCGCTATTGTTATTTTACTGCTGCTCTTTATTTATTTGTTACCCTTAACCAACTGCATTGGTTAAGCATTTCACTGTAAAGTCTACACCTGTTGTATTCGGCACGTGACATACAACTTGATTTGATTTGTGTGCACCCACGCAGTCGTACAGGCGGAGATACGAAACCTGAGGGGCCCCCGTTGAGGGTCAGCGTGGCGGATGTGTTCTTGCTTACCCTCACCCCCTGGGGTGGCCCATCAGGCAGTCCAGGATCCAGTTGCAAATGATGTGTTCAGTGCAAGAGTTTAGGGATGAGCTTGGAGGGCCCTATGGTACGGTGAGCTATAGTCAATGAACAGCATTCTCACATACAGTGCATTTGGAAAGTATTGAGACCCCTTCCCTTTTTCCACATTTTGTTATGTTACTGCCTTATTCTAAAAATGTATTAAATAAAATGTTTTCCCTCAATCTACACACAATACCCCATAATGACAAAATAAAAACAGAAATACCTTATTTACATAAGTATTCAGACCCTTTGCTATGAGACTTGAAATTGAGCTCAGGTGCATCATGTTTCCATTAATCATCTTTGAGCTGGTTCTACAACTTGATTATTATTATTTTTTTTTATGTATTTTTTATTTCACCTTTATTTAACCAGGTAGGCAAGTTGAGAACAAGTTCTCATTTACAACTGCGACCTGGCCAAGATAAAGCTAAGCAGTTCAACACATACAACACATAGTTACACATTGGACTAAACAAACACACAGTCAATAATACAGTATAAAAAAAAAAACAGATCTATATACAATGTGTGCAAATGAGGTAAGATAAGGAACATAAGGCAATAAATAGGCCATGGTGGCGATTTTTGTAGTTCGTTCCAGTCATTGGCAGCAGAGAACTGGAAGGAAAGGCGGCCAAAACAGGAATTGGCTTTGGGGGTGACCAGTGAGATATACCTGCTGGAGCGAGTGCTACGGGTGGGTGCTGCTATGGTTACCAGCGAGCTGAGATAAGGCGGGGCTTTACCTAGCAGGGACTTGTAGATGACCTGGAGCCAGTGGGTCTGGCGACGAGTATGTAGTGAGGGCCAGTCGACTAGAGCATACAGGTCGCAATGGTGGGTGGTATAAGGGGCTTTGGTGACAAAGCGGATGGCACTGTGATAGACTGCATCCAGTTTGCTGAGTAGAGTATTGGAAGCTGTTTTGTAGATGACGTCGCCGAAGTCAAGGATCGGTAGGATAGTCTTTACTAGTGCAAGTTTGGCAGCATGAGTGAAGGAGGCTTGTTGCGAAATAGAAAGCCGATTCTAGATTTAATTTTGGATTGGAGATGTTTAATGTGAGTCTGGAAGGAGAGTTTACATTCTAGCCAGACACCTAGGTATTTGTAGTTGTCCACGTATTCTAGGTCAGAGCCGTCCAGGGTGGGTGCAGGCAGCGAACGGTTGAAAAGCATGCATTTGGTTTTACTAGCGTTTAAGAGCAGTTGGAGGCCACGGAAGGAGTGTTGTATGGCATTGAAGCTCGTTTGGAGGTTAGTTAACAGTGTAAAAAGAAGGGCCAGAAGTATACAGAATGGTGTCGTCTGCATAGAGGTGGATCAGAGAATCACCGGCAGCAAGAGCGACATCATTGATGTATACAGAGAAGAGAGTCGGCCCGAGAATTTAACCCTGTATCACCCCCATTTTAGTCCACCTGTGGTAAATTCAATTGATTGGACATGATTTGGAAAGGCACACACTTGTCTATATAAGGTACCAAAAAATGTCTGCAGCATTGAAGGTCCCCAAGAACACAGTGGCCTCCATCATTCTTAAATGGAAAACGTTTTGAACCACCAAGACTCTTCCTAGAGCTGGCCGCCAGGCTAAACTGAGCAATCAGGGGAGAAGGGCCTTGGTCAGGGAGATGAAAGAACCCAATGATCACTCTGACAGAGCTCCAGAGTTCCTCTGTGGTGATGGTAGAACCTTCCAGAAGGACAACCATCTCTGCAGCACTCCACCAATCAGGCTTTTATGGTAGTGGCCAGACGGAAGCCTCAGTAAAAGGCACATGACAGCCCGCTTGGAATTTGTCAAAAGGCACCTAAAGACTCTCAGACCATGAGAAACAAGATTCCCTGCTCTGATGAAACCAAGATTCAACTCTTTGGCCTGAATGCCAAGCGTCACGTCTGGAGGAAACCTGGCACCATCCCTACAGTGAAGCATGGTGGTGGCAGCATCATGCTGTGGGGAAGTTTTCAGCGGCAGGGACTGGGAGACTAGTCAGGATCGAGGCAAGATGAACAGAGAAAAGTACAGAGAGATCCTTGATGAAAACCTGCTCCAGAGCGATCAGGACCTCAGACTGGGGGCGAAGGTTTACCTTCCAAAAGGACAACAACCCTAAGCACACAGCCAAGACAACACAGGAATGGCTTTGGGACTAGTCTCTGAATATCCTTGAGTGGCCCAGTCAGAACCAGATCGAACATCTCTGGAGAGACCTGAAATAGCTGTGCAGCAACGCTCCCCATCCAACCTGACAGAACTTGAGAGGATCTGCAGAGAAGAGTGGGAGAAACTCCCCAAATACAGGTGTGACAAACTTTTAGCGTCATACCCAAAAAGACTTGAGGCTGCAGTTGCTTCCAAAGGTTCTTCAACAAAGAGTCTGAATACGTATGTAAATGTGATAGTTTTTTTTTATTTTTAATACATTTTAAAAACCTGTTTTTGTTTCATCAATATGGGGTATTGTGTGTAGATTGATGAGGTAAAAAAACGAATTAATACATTTTAGAATTAGGCTGGAATCTAACAAAATGTGGAAAAAGTCAAGGGGTCTGAATACTTTCCGAAGGCACTGTAGTTTGTTAAATGGATTACAGAAACCAAATAACAAAATGTAGACCTATCCCTTCTTTGCTAAATAGGTTAACTTAAACCAATTCACAGTCCACATTGTTCTAAGTAATTGCATGGCTTCAATAGCATTCACACTGATATAGGGGCCAGGCCTACTGTAAATTGCATTATGGCTAATCATGGACATGCCAAACATTGTCAATAAGCAAGATTAAATTCATTATTGATAAGGACTAAAACGAGAATGAATAATTCTAATAAAATTCTATATGAATAATTCTAATCAAATTCAAAAACAAAATAAAACAAACTTTTTTAAATAGACTGTCACACTTACAGGCACCATAATATTAAAACAATGAAGACTATGGAGGGTTTTACACACATCCAAAACAGGACCTGCATGGGTAAAATAATGTGGGCTTGCCTACAATGCATACGCAGATAAAAAGGGAATGTCAGCTCACAGTTTTATTCCTCTCAAACTTTATATTTTAATAAAGCCTTGGTGGCTAAGTGGTCTCAGGAGCCAAAACCTTAAATCGACAGTCTTGACTAATTTGCGATTGCATTGGGCAGAATGAAAACATACAAATTGAGAGCTTGGTTTTAAATCAAATGGGAAAAATCTATTGTTTGATGTTTATAAATAGGAAGTATACAGGCACCAAAAGCACATTAGGCTACTCCCGTTCCATGTGCATATGGGCAGTGTGTGTCATGGCTGGATAGGCTGCGTAGCCTTAGAATGTATTAAAAATCAAAACATATAGCCCAACATTTGTATTACAACTAAAGTGGCCAAATAACTTTAATTAATTAATCCGCTTTACAACGGGTGTAGAGCCTAACTGGCATACATATGCGGCGGTGAGTTTCAAGTTTAGGGAAGATCATTTTCACCATAAAAATGCACCTTTTATAATAAAAGCATTACATGCATAATCGCATTTGTGGTCACTATTGACAATGGTGTTTTCCTGCTAATGGAACAAACACGCTTATAGCCTATTGCTGTGCTTATAATGTGAAGAAATAGCCTAATAGTTGATCAGCATGTTAAGCTAAAGGTTCCTATCTGTTGCATCAGCCTCATTAATAAAAAATAAAAAAATTGATGCTAGTGTTTGTATTCATTTGGGATCTATCGCATCCCACAACTGTCCCAGACTATGTTTGGAATATTTACTTCTCGCACAGAATAGGTCATCTTTTGTACTATGGGGGATAGTAGATTGACATAGGCTAGTGCTTTTGCTGTTCATTAGGCCTACACATCTTGTTGGCTGACAAAAAGTAAATGTGGACAGTTTTTCCAATATCTTCAATATGCGCCTCGGAATTGGATAAGGACATCTGCAGTTGCATCCCCGATGTGTCTGTCTTCACTTGTAGATTGTGAGAAAGACCTGATCACGTGATGGAGAACCATGTGAGTGAGAGGTGCTTCGGAGCACCCAGCCGGGAGAAGGGAATTATAATTATTATATTGCATGGATTTTTTGAGGGGGCATTATGGCCACACAAAGGGAATGCCGCCGGAAAATTTGAGGCATTATCAAGTGCTTGTCAAATTGTGAATGAGACTGATGAAGTGTGTACAGCCTGCGCAAAAAAAACTAAGCAGAGCTTTTCAAATCATCATTAGAGTCACATCATGCAGCCTTAGAATGTATTAAAAATCAAAACATACAGCCCAACATTTGTATCACAATTAAAGTTACATAAATAACTCTAAATTAAGCATATAGGAGTACCTGTTTCTTTGTTAACCGCTCAACACAGACTAGCTTAATGTGCGCACTCCCTCAAAATCGTTTGGAGAAAATATATTTTCTATTTTATTCAGCCATGTTCAATTGTATTCTTCATACTATAAAATAATTGCACGGAATTCTAAGCAAATTTTGTCTGCTAATTGAACTAGTTCAGACCACAGCCATATGGCATGGGCTAAACTCAGAGTATGCTATTCTGTTCTTCTGAAACAGACTACATTTTCTTCATATCATGTTTCTTTAGACCTAATGGATTTACTGTGATGGATTTATTCGACTTTTTAAAATCTAGACGTTCCAAAGGTCTGCATCAGTGGCTTGTAGGTTATGCGTGGAAGCCTGGAGATTCTAAATGTGTTTATGTTAATTAACGGTCAATTAGAGACCAGAAGTTATTTGCTTGACAACCACGGTTGACAAAGTGTCATGACCGCCACAGCCATAACCAACTGCGTCACCTCTAAAACTAGCTTTTGGTTGGTCTTAAATATTTGTTTTATTTAACTAGGCAAATGAGTTAAAAACAAGTTCTTATTTTCAATGATGGCCTAGGAACAGTGGGTTAACTGCCTTGTTCAGGGGCAGAATGACAGATTTTTACCTTGTCAGCTCAGGGATTCGATCTTGCAACCATTCGGTTACTAGTCCAACGCTCTAACCACTAGGCTACCTGCCGCTCCCTTTCAGCGCTGCCTGAAAAATAGCACTCTGGATAACCTCAAATATTTCCACTGAGCACAAGTGAGCTGATATAAGACAGGTAAATTGCCGAACATGGCGTTAGGGCTGGAAAATGCCATTGCGCCAGTTTTTACAATACGAAATTGCAAACAACATGCGTTTGACACTAGCGCCGCCTTAACGCCAGCCAAAAATAGAGCCCCTGGTTCCAACAGTATCTTTAAAATACTTAAGCTTTGCATGATTGAGCTTTTACTCATACTATGTAAACCCAGGCCTGATGAATAATAAAGTGTCCCTCCCAAGACAGAGTGGTAGAGGTGGTGAGGGAAAGGGGAAAAAACACAACATTCAGCTGAAAATCTTTGAAAGAGCAGCCACAACACTACTCAGCTTTGGGGGCCTGGGGACTTCTCACCTTTGGCAACAAAGGCTGTTTGGGTTTTTTCTCCACTACATCTGGGCAATGTAACAGACATACATTGATTGTGTAACCCAGCACCTTGTTTGACTGTGTGTGTCTGGGTTTTCCTGGCCTCTTAGCTAGCCGGCCGGCTGGTGGAGAGAGAGGGAGAGGGGGAAAGCCTTTTGGCCCATCATCAGGGCCTCAAGTTACACTCCCAGCAGCAGAGGAGAACCTCAACACCCTCTCACAGACAGGGCCTGCCCCTATGTAAAACTGTAGGTGAGGGAGGGAGAGGTACTGTTGTGTGGTGGGACTGGGTACTGTGACAAAACTAACCATCTGTTGTCTCTGTGTAATAGATCAATATAGATTTTATTTTTGTATGGAATTGTACTGATACTGCCTCAATGAAAATAATGTATGTGTCTGGAAGTTCTGAATTCTTTGAAATTGTTATGTTTGTGATGCTGACCTGAACCAAATTAATTGAGTGAGTGGACTTTATAGGTCGTTTTCCCGGACACATATTAAGCCTAATCCTGGACCAAGAAGCAAGGCTGGGCTGAATCTATGCCCGGTAAACCGGCCCTAAACATCTATGACAGCTTTGGCTTAGTTTCTTAATGTATATTCAGTATAATATTTCAACCGGAATATAAACTGGGCGATAAGAAAGGAAAAAAACCACAGAGCGCGCAAGCCGGGAACGCGCATCCTCTTCTGTTTACTTCTGTGTGACCACTTCCTAATTCTTCTTCTGCCATCTAAAGCAACTAAATAAAATCAAAACAGTGTTTCAAGACTGTTGACATCCAGAGGAAGCAATAGGTACTGCATTCATACTCCCTTATATGGGCATTTTCCTAAGGGAGGGGTTCAAAATGAGGCAATGTGTCAAAATCACTTTTTCCAGGACAGAAATTCCTCGGGTTTTCGCCTGCCATATCCGTTCTGTTATACTCACAGACAAAATTTTAACACTCTTAGAAACTTCAGAGTGTTTCCTATCCAATGGTACTGAATATGTGCATATCCTATTTTCTGGGCCTGAGTGGGAGGCATTTTACTTTGGGCACGCCAGGCTCTCCAAAACCATCACCTCGGGAGCTGCTCCCTAAGAAGTTAACACACCTAGGAACTGACTGACTAGACATACCAACCTAGTCTCAGAGCATTTTGTATTAATCTGTGCGTAAATCCAAGATGCTACATTTAGTATGATATGTTACGTTTCGTATGGTATATATTAATTTGTGAATGTCCGTCACCCATTTCGCATGATATGTTATTAATTACAATATGCATAATATCTTTCAAAATTGCAAAACATACAATATGTTACGAATTTACAAAACTTATGATATTACGAATTCTAACTAGGTAAGTGGCTAACAGTTAACTAACTGTCTAAATTATCTAGGCTAGGGGTTAGGGTTAAGGTTAAGTTTAAGTTTAGGAGTTAGGTCAAAGGGTTAAGGTTAGGGTTAGCTAACATGTCAAGTAGTTGCAAAGTAGCTAAAAAGTAGTAAGTAGTTGAAAAGTTGCTAAAATTGTCCATGATGAGTTTCGAACTCACAACCTTTGGGTTGCTAGACCCCGAGCAAACACCCTACTTTCGTTTTTGCCTTAAGTAACCATCTGTCTTATGTAACCATACAAAAAGTAACATATCATGTTACGTCTAGTCTATGAGACCAGGCTGGACATACACACATACACTCAGACATATAAAGCCAATCTCAACTGCCACCCTATTCCCGATAGTGCACAACTCTTGGCCAAAGCCTATGAGAGCTTAATGAGGCTCTGGCAAAAAGTAGTGGTGCTGAGCAGCACATAATAACACTTACGTTTCTGATACCTTAGCAGTGAGCAGACGCACGCACTATTGTTACTGACCTATAGGGAGAGTCACGACTCTGTCCTAAAAGTCAACACCTTTACCTTGTGTGTCCGCCCGTGTAACATGAAATACTAACCAGGTCGGGAGATCTGTTTTCGTAGTGTGTGTGTGTGTTTATGGTCTATTGGGGGATTCCCCACTGGGTACAAACTGGAAGAATCAATGTTGTTTCCACATCATTTCAACAAAATAATTCCATATTTTTCTTTCTGATTTACCTCGAATCAATGTGGAAAACTGCTAAGATTTAAAAGAAGTCCTCAACGTAAAGGAATTTCTGTCTTTCCCCCCCTACATTTAACCTAAATCCAATGACATAGTAAAATGTTTTGTTAATTTCACTTTGAATTCACATTAGTTGACAACTCAATAGAATGTAAATCAAAACCAGATGTTTGACTCAAGCTCCCCCCTTTATTGAATCAGAATGCTCATTCATCACAAAACCCACTTATATTGCCAACTACTTGAATTACTTTTTCATTGGCAAGATAAGCAAACGCTGACACTGCACATCCAAGTATTTCTGACCAAATTTTGAAAGACAAAAATTTTACTTTTGAATTCCGTAAAGTCAGTGTGGAAGAGGTGAAAAAATTATTGTTGTCTATCAACAAATCAAATCAAAGTGTATATGTCACGTGCGCCGAATACAACAGGTGTAGACCTTACAGGGAAATTCTTACTCACATCGACTGCGGAGAGTGTGATCACACAGTCGTCCGGAACAGCTGACGCTCTCATGTATGTTTCAGTGTTACTTGCCTCGAAGCAAGCGTATAAGTTAATTAGCTCGTCTGGTAGGTTCATGTCACTGGGCATCTCTCGGCTGTGCTTCCCTTTGTAGTCTAATGGTTTGCAAACCCTGCCACATCCGACGAGCATCGGAGCCGGTGTAGTACGATTCGATCTTAGTCCTGTATTGACGCTTTGCCTGTTTGATGGTTCATCGGAGGGCATAGCGGGATTTCTTACAAGCTTCCGGGTTAGAGTCCCGCTCCTTGAATGCGGCAGCTCTACCCTTTAGCTCAGTGCGAATGTTGCCTGTAATCCATGGCTTCTGGTTGGGGTATGTACATACAGTCACTGTGGGGACAACATCCTCGATGCACTTATTGATAAAGCCAGTGACTGATGTGGTGTACTCCTCAATGCCATCGGAAGAATCCCGGAACATATTCCAGTCTGTGCTAGCAAAACAGTCCTGTAGTTTAGCATCGGCTTCATCTGACCACTTTTTTATAGATCGAGTCACTGGTGCGTCCTGCTTAAATTGTTGCTTGTAACCAGGAATCAGGAGGATCGAATTATCGTCAGATTTGCCAAATGGAGGGCGAGGGAGAGCTTTGTACGTGTCTCTGTGTGTGGAGTAAAGGTGATCTAGAATTGTTTTTCCTCTGGTTCCACATTTAACATGAGGTAAAATGAGGTAAAACTGATTAAAGTTTCCCTGCATTAAAGTCCCCGGCCACTAGGAGCGCCGCCTCTGGATGAGCGTTTTCCTGTTTGCTTATGGCGGTATACAACTCATTGAGTGCGGTTTTAGTGCCAGCATCGGTCTGTGGTGGTATGTAGACAGTTACGAAAAATACAGATGAAAACTCTAGGTAGATAGTGTGGTCTACAGCTTTTCATGAGATACTCTACCTCAGGCGAGCAAAACATAGAGACTTCCTCAGATATCGTGCATCAGCTGTTGTTTACATATATGCATGCGTGTCTTACCAGAGGCTGCTGTTCTATCCTGCCAATAGAGTCTTTAACAGCTGTATGTTCAACAGCTGTATGTTCTTGTTGTCGTCGTTCAGCCATAACTCGATGAAACATAAGATATTACAGCTTTTAATTAATGTCCTGTTGGTAGGATATACGTGCTTTCAGTTCATCCCATTTATTTTCCAGCGATTGAGGACAGAAGGCGAAGGCAGATTAGCCACTCGTTGCCTGATCCTCACAAGACACCCTGATCTTTTTCAGTGAAATCTCTGTTTCCTTCTCCAGCGAATGCTGGGGAGCTGGTCCTGGTCAGGTGTCTGTAGTATCTCCCTCCCGTCCGACTCATTGAAGAAAAATTATTTGCCTAATCTGAGTAATCGCAGTTCTTTTGTCGAGAAGCTCTTTTCGGTCATAAGAGACGATAGCAGCAACATTATGTGCAAAACAAGTTATAAACAATGCGAAAAAAAATAGCATTGTTGGTTATTTGGGATTGTTGTCACCATTTGGGATGCAGCCCATGTTACATTGATTTCATAACAAAGTCAAATTGTCTCATATTACTGGTGGATGGTTTCTACAGGGATGTCTTGTGATAGCAACCTGCACTGTTCCTCAAGAAGAGTTATTCAACAGAACTTGTTTTATTTTCACTGTTCTGCTGTGGAGGTGGATCTTTAGGACCTCTCTCTCTCTCTCTCTCTCTCACACAATTATTGAGATCAACAAAGAATATTGACTTGTTAAATATCCAAAAGGCTCCTGCTTTTCCAGGTACTTAAAGTGGAACTGACAGTAAATTCATAGAATGTTTGGGAATGACATATAGTAAGGCATTTGTGCAAATTCTATAGCAATATAGAGTGGGAAAGCGGCTGTGCGTTTGGACAATTAATAGAAACTGTAGTAAATAAAACCTAATAAAAACATATTGTCTTGTCCAGTCTACGCAGACCGGTGCGCCATAGCCAATCAGAGCTACAGTAGACCTTTATGCAAACAAGCAATTTGCCACATGGGCCTGTCATCATTCACTTTGAACTGGACTGTGTGTTTACAGGCAGTAGCAACAGCGCGACTTTAGATCATTAGAACGCATTCGCCAAAAGCCACAAAATACACCTGAATGGATTTCTACAAATATGTAAATACCATGGGAGTCCTCTTACATTTGGGAATTTTACAGTCCTATTGAGCAAACAGCCATGAAAAAGTAGGCTCTCTCCCTCAGTTATGCACATCAACAACAACAAGATCAACAACTAATGCTAGTGAGATGAGCTAAAATCTAAAGAGGGTATATTAGATAATCCCTCAAACTTTTTCAGCTAGTTGGCCGTCAAATTTGCACTGATAAACGATGGGGAATAGTAGCCTGCTCGTCCTTCTGCAGCTCTCCTGCCAATACATGCTTTCCAAAACCACGTTTTGACAACTGAATGGGAACTTGCATGCCTGTCTGCCCATTTGATCGATGCCAAATACATTTGATTGACGACTAAGAGTGTGTTTGTAAATTGCCTCCAGTGTGTCAGTCAGAGTGCGATCTGGGTCATTTGTAAATTCATAGTGTTGTCAGATTCGCAGTTAATAAATTCAACAGCAGTCAAGCTAACTGGCTAAAGTTGGCTAACTTGCTAGCTACTTCCAGACAAAAATGAGACAACACCTCACTCTGACCATTTACTCGCCCTAGCAGACCTGCTTAGCCTGTTTACATGTTATCTAGAGCGTTAGTGACTAACTGTGCTGCTGGCAACGTTTACTGCAACCAGTCATATTCAGCAGGTGTTGTGCATTCATAAATTCATCAGTTATTCTGCGCTCTGGCACACTCAAACGAGAGTGGTCTGAAATCAGAGTAGATAGCCAGAGTAAAAGAATGCAGGAGATATGCTAACTGGATAACAGTTGATCAAGCTCAGCATAGCTAGCTAGCTAGCAAAGAGATTCAAATGTCTTGCTAGCCAAATGATACCTGCGGTAGCCACCAAAATCTATATCAGGGGAAAAAGTTGGTAACTCACCCACTCCTCCAATGACATGATATCCTCCCAGCAGCTAACTAGCTAATGTTAGGCTCCGTGTTTTTAGTTTTCTAATTAGCTATATAAATAGATAAGCTAGCCCAACGTTTCCTCAGTCCTCAGGACCCCAAGGGGTGCACATGTTGGTTTCTGCCCTAAAACTACACAGCTGATTCAAAATATCAAAGCTTGAAGATTAGTTGATTATTTGAATCAGCTGTGTAGTGCTAGGGAAAAAAACAAAATGTGCACCCCTTGCGTTCCCGAGAACCGAGTGTGGGAAACCCTGCACTAGCCTATTTGTATTTGTATAAGCCACATTATGACTGACGTGATCATTGCCCTTGCTAGTTTGATTGAATTGACAGTCCCAGCCTTAGTGTCACGTGTGCTCTCTCTCCGGCCTCTAGGTCACCAGGCTGCTCATTATGGCGCACACCTGTCACCATCGTTACGCGCACCTGCGTGTCGTCAGTCTCACCTGGACTCCATCACTTCCCTGATTACCTTCCCTATATGAACACAGCAAAAAAAGAAACGTCCTCTCACTGTCAACTGCGTTTATGTTCAGCAAACTTAACATGTGTAAATATTTGTATGAACATCACAAGATTCAACAACTGAGACATAAACTGAACAAGTTCCACAGACATGTGACTAACAGAAATGGAATGATGTGTCCCTGAACAAAGGGGGGGTAAAAATCAAAAGTAACAGTCAGTATCTGGTGTGGCCACCAGCTGCATTAAGTACTGCAGTGCATCTCCTCCTCATGGACTGCACTAGATTTGCCAGTTCTTGCTGTGAGATGTTACCCCACTCTTCCACCAAGGCACCTGCAAGTTCCCAGACATTTCTGGGGGGAATGGCCCTAGCCCTCACGCTCTGATCCGACAGGTCCCAGACGTGCTCAATGGGATTGAAATCCGGGCTCTTCGCTGGCCATGGCAGAACACTGACATTCCTGTCTTGCAGGAAATCACGCACAGAACGAGCAGTATGGCTGGTGGCATTGTCATGCTGGTGGGTAATGTCAGGATGAGCCTGCAGGAAGGATATCACATGAGGGAGGAGGATGTTTTTCCTGTAATGCACAGCGTTGAGATTGTCTGCAATGACAACAATGATGCTGTGACCCACTGCCTCAGACCATGACGGATCCTCCACCTCCAAATCGATCCCGCTCCAGAGTACAAGCCTCGGTGTAACGCTCATTCCTTCAACAATAAACGCGAATCCGACCATCACCCCTGGTGAGACAAAAACGTGACTCTTCAGTGAAGAGCACTTCTTTCCAGTCCTGTCTGGTCCAGCGACGATGGGTTTGTGCCAATAGGTGACGTTGTTGCCGATGATGTCTGGTGAGGACTTTACAACAGGCCTACAAGCCCTTAGTCCAGCCTCTCTCAGCCTATTGCAGACAGTCTGAGCACTGATGGAGGGATTGTGCGTTCCTGGTGTAACTCGGGCAGTTGTTGTTGCCATCCTGTACCTGTCCAACAGGTGTGATGTTCGGATGTACCGATCCTGTGCAGGTGTTGTTACACGTGGTCTGCCACTGCGAGGACGATCAGCTGTCTGTCCTGTCTCCCTAAAGCACTGTCTTAGGCCTCTCACAGTACGGACATTGCAATTTATTGCCCTGGCCACATCTGCAGTCCTCATGCCTCCTTGCAGCATGCATAAGGCACGTTCACGCAGATGAGCAGGGACCCTGGGCATCTTTCTTTTGGTGTTTTTCAGCGTCAGTAGATAGGCCTCTTTAGTGTCCTAAGTTTTCATAACTGTGACCTTAATTGCCTATCGTCTGTAAGCTGTTAGTGTCTTAACAACCGTTCCACAGGTGCATGTTTATTGTTTATGGTTCATTGAACAAGCATGGGAAACAGTGTTAAACCCTTTACAATAAAGATCTGTGAAGTTGTTTGGATTTTTACGAATAATCTTTGAAAGACAGGGTCCTGAAAAAGGGATGTTTCTTTTTTGGGACAATTATGCACCGCCCTATGGGACTCTCAATCATGGCCAGTTGTGATACAGCCTGGAATCAAACCAGGGTGTCTGAAGTGATGCCTCTAGCACTGAGATGCAGTGCCTTAGACCGCTGTGCCACTCGGGAGCCAAGTATTTAGCAAAAATAATATGAGTCTGGTAGCAGCAGTTGTGTGTGTGTGTGCTTCTGGGTTTGACACTTTATCACCTAAATTATTATTATTATTTATTTTTTATTTAAACTTTATTTAACTAAGCAAGTCAGTCAAGAACAAATTCTTATTTAGAATTTTGGCCTACCCCGGCCAAAACCTAACCCGGACGATGCTGGGCCAATTGTGCGCCACCTTATGGGATGTTCCTGTAGAAAAGTTATTGTCTTAGCCATATTTTTATTTTTTATTTATAACAATATAAAAAAAATGCACTATGCAGAAAATGCTCCACCATCTTAAAAAAAAGAATTGATAAAAGATTAGGGCTGCTTTGTAAGGGAATTCCCATCCTAAAACCTGTGCAAGATGTACGTCTTGCTGATTTTAATGCATGGAGAGGACACTATATCTATAGGTGTCCCGTTAGAATTTTCAGGTAATCTTTTATGTGTATGGGGCATCGGTCACATAAGTAGGCAGGTGTAGGCATTCTTTGACTGAACCTAATTTTAATCTGATTATAAACGACAGGTAAACTAAAAACACCCGTTTTATCAACCAATATGCTACCCCTCCGGGTGTTTTGAGTTGGCCTGTCTTTTATAATCAGATTAAAATTAGGTTCAGTCAAAGAATGCCTAAACCAGCCTGATTTCCATCTACCTATTAAATACATGTGCTTCACGGGCCATGGCACATGTTATCTGTCAATAGCCAATTCATGATGTTGTCTATTTTGTGTGTGTGTGTGTGTGACTGATGCCCCATACACATAGAAGGTTACCTGAAAGTTCTAATGGTACACCTATAGATATAGTGTCCTCTCCATGCATTGGTGTCAAAGTAGGCTAGAGCACAGGCTGCTACATGTGTAATGATAATGCGTGTGGGGCTTCAGCCTTGCCCATAGCCAGAGAACCCACCCTTCCCCTGCTCCAGAAACCCTACGCAGCTGTACATTTGGCAGGTTGACGTTTATTGTCATGAATCTTGCCCTGCAGGCAGAACTAAGTGATTTCCGCTAGATGGGAAAATCAACATTGTCTATTTTAAATTTATGAGAATTATTTTTTCGCTTTTTTTAAATTTAAGACTAGGGTTAGGCATTAAAGTTAGCATTGTAGTTAAGGTTTTGGTGTTATGACTTTGTGTGTGTGCCAGCTGACAGCTCTGCATAGCTGCCTCCAGAACAAGATTCATTACAAAAAACGCTAACCTGCGTAAATTTGCTGCATCAGGGTTCTGTCAGCCATTCACTGAAAATAAAAGCAACGACGTAGCCTACAAGGCCGAGTCGTAGTAGGCTACGGATGCTCTACGCCCGAGGCAGCAGGAGACAGACACAGATGTTCGTAGCCAAATAAACCACACCTTATAAATCCACCATTACAATTTTCATGTAAGCTAAGCCGCAAGGCGCCTGTCCTGTGTACGAGCACCAAGTACCGCAGTCTAATCATACAGAGGCGTGGGCCACGCACCCCCGCCAACACGCCACCAGACCCACTTATTCAATACACACAACACACAACACACAACACACAACACACACACGCTGCGATTATTTCACACCCACACAGTATGTTATTAAATAAGTAAAGAAGTTGCTTACCGGGTGCTTTGTCTGCTTTATCTACTTTAATGATCTCCATCTCCCGTTGTGATTAGGTTGATCAGGGAGGGAAGTTAGAGACGCTGCGTTTCTGGGAGATGTCAGAGCTGGTCTGGTCGGGATGTGGTTCTTCTTCCCCCCTGGTTTGCCTGCCTCTGTAATCAACAAGCGTGACCAGTGAGAACAGCTGTTTTATCAATGGCCGGGCTGTCCGTGAGTCAACTGATATTGGGTAGGGCAAAATGGCTAACTCTGAGATTTTGGGGTGATTTCCGCCCAAGCAAATTGTGCGCTGTGTCTGTCTCCACGCGTGTGCCTACCAGTGTCCGCGCGCTGCTTATCGGGAGCTGTCCTCTCGCCTTGGTGCTGAAGTCTATGCTGCAGCTCCGGCTCAAATGAAATACAGAAGTGACGTCACGAAAGACTCCCCTGCTGGAGTTTTAAGGTGACATGTTAGACAGTGGGGAGTCACTTCCACTATCGAATTTGTGCATCCGACAACAAACACCTGTTATTGTGCTTTTTGCTCTTTTACATACACTACTGGTCAAAAGTTTTAGAACACCTACTCATTCAAGGGTATTTATTTATTTGTACTAGAATAATAGTGAAGACATCAAAACTATGAAATAACACACATGGAATCATGTAGTAACCAAAAAAGTGTTAAACAAATCAAATTATATTTTATATTTGAGATTCTTCAAATAGCCACCCTTTGCCATGATGACATCTTTGCACACTCTTGGCAGCGTTGACTATCACAAGATAGGGTGCATCAGATCCCGCCGAACATTCTCCTCGTCATAGCCTACTCTTTTGCGATTTTTACATCAACTCATTTGTATTCAAAACACTCAGACGTTTGGTTCTCACATAATTTAGCTGAACTCAGAAGTCCCTTTGATCCCATTTATATAGGCCTAAGATTTCTGTTGTCGTAGGAGGCTGAAGATATCTGGATACACACTAAACTACAAGTCTTGTTCTTTTCCAGATATAGTCTCAAGTGATTACTCAAATGGGTGCAGGTGTAGGCTGGAGGAATTTAAACATGTTTGCAGGCTTTTTATCAAACGGGTTTAGTGTGTGGGTTTCCATGGTAACACAGGTTGGTACCCAAGTACAGTGATGTTACTTTTGTGTGACCTGTAGGCAGTAGGGGCTGAAGAGCTGCCTGGCTGTAAGTTGCTATGGAGACTATAAGTGATGACATATTACATTTTAGTGGCTCCAAAAAACATTAAAATGGAAAATGTTTTGGTCTTTGGGCCTAGTAGGGCTATGTGTAATGTATTGCAGATAATATAGGCCTATATGGTACTGGTTTATGGTTCTCAATATTTCTAAGGGTGTGTGGCACTCTATAAATGGCACTCTATTCCCTATGTAGTGCAGTACTTTTTACCAAGACCCATATGGCCCTAGACAAAAGTAGTGCACTATACAGTCTTAGAATCAGGGGTTACTCGAGGAACCCGGGAGATTCTCAAGGAACCCTGGAGTTCTTGTGGGTTCATATTTGCACAATTGGTTAGTTGAGGGGTTCTTGGAGGAACTTTTAATGTTTCAATGTTGCAAAGGCTTCTGGAGGAACCTTTTTGCTGGGGCTTGCAGAACACATTTAATTTATTTCACAGTTGGATTTGTTGCGCTGCCGGACTCAAAAGCAGAGCTGGCATTATGGGCAGGCCTTAGAGGGCCTGGCCCGCCGTACTTCCTTGCCTGTCCAAATAAAAATAACAAATATTGATCATTTATTTGACCGAGACACGCGCCGACAGAAAGACGCATCAATCTCAGCTAAAGCATCCAAACAAGCAAAACAGAGCCCCTCTGTCTCAATATGTGTAGCCAATTTATCTGATGCTGTCTGGCCAAGAAGAGCATAAGAAAGAGGTATGCTGTTTTGCTTGCTCGGATGCTTTCTCCAGTGAAATAGTTTCAGCCACTTGCGAATTTGAAGGAAAGTTTGCGGGTGCACAGTGAACTGTTAGATTGCTGGAATTATTTTGGACGAATGTGCGAAGTTAACCTACTTTTTGAAGTGTTTTGTTTGACAATCAGATGAATAAATCATGACTGGTTGTGTTCTTGCCATATTAAAAGGTAATACATTTTTACAGTTAAATTACATGTATTTACTATAAAACCAAAATAAATGGTTTTGGCGATAGCTTTATGGGATATCTAGCAACAATTATCCATTCCTATATAAGTACTATTTAAATAGCAATGTTGAATAATACAACATTGGATGTCAAGCCAATTATAGTATAACTGTAGCCTCCTGTTTTAATTCTGAAAAATGTCTTGTGATGATAATGACATTTGTTTACAATGATAACCTTGCCTACATTTTGAGAAATCATGTGCCCCAACTGAATAAAAAGAAGAAGAAACTACACTATGAAACAAAGATAAACAACATAAACAATGAAAGTAAAAAAGATTTGGAGCAATGTAAATGACATTTTGGGAAAAAAGGCAAACTCAGCTCCATCATGCATTGAATCAGATGGCTCATTCATCACAAAACCAACTGATATTGCCAACCACTTTAATTACTTGTTTCATTGCCAAGATTAGTGAACTTAGGCAGGACATGCCAGTAACAAACGCTGACACTACACATCCAAGTATATCTGACCATGTTATGAAAGACAAGCATTGTAATTTTGAAGTCGGTAAAGTGAGTGTGGAAGAGGTGAAAAAAGTATTGTTGTCTATCAACAATGACAAGCCACCGGGGTCTGACAACTTGGATGAAAATTATTTAGGATAATAGCGGACGATATTGCCAATCCTATTTGCCATATCTTCATTCTAAGCCTACTAGAAATATGTGCCCTCAGGCCTGGAGGAATTAAAAGTAATTCCCCTTACCTAAGAATAGTAAAGCACCCTTTACCTGCTCAAATAGCCGACCAATCAGCTACCAACCCTTGTTACCAACCCCTATTAGTAAACTTCTGGAAAAAATGGTGTTTGACCAGATACAATGCTATTTAACAGTAAACAAATTGATGACAGACTTTCAGCACGCTTATAGCGAAGGACATTCAACAAGCACAGCACTTACACAAATGACTGATGATTGGCTGAGAGAAATTGATGATAAAATTATTGTGGGGGCATGTTTTGTTAGACTTCAGTGTGGCTTTTGACATTATCGATCAAAGTCTGCTGCTGGAAAAAAGTATGTGTTATGGCTTTAGACCCCCTGCTATATTGTGTATAAAGAGTTACCTGTCTAACAGAACACAGAGGGTGTTAATTAATGGAAGCCTATCCAACATAATCGAGGTAGCATCATGAATTCTCCAGGGCAGCTGTCTAGGCCCCTTACATTTTTCAATCTTTATTAACAACATGCCACTGGCTTTGAGTAAGGCCAGTGTGTCTATGTATGCGGATGACTCAACACTATGCACGTCAGCTACTACAGAGACTGAAATGACTGCAACACTTAACAAAAGGCTGCAGTTAGTTTCAGAATGGGTGGCAAGGAATAAGTTAGTCCTAAATAGTTCAAAAACTAAAAGCATTGTATTTGGGACAAATCATTCACTAAACCCTAAACCCCAACTAAATATTGTAATGTCTAATGTGGAAATTGAGGTGACTAAACTGTAACCCTGGATTGTAAACTGTCATGGTCAAAACATGTTGATACAACAGTAGCTAAGATGAGGAGAAGTCTGTTCATAATAAAGCGCTTCTCTGCCTTCTTAACAGCACTATCAACAAGGCAGATCCCAAAGACCCTAGTTTTGTCGCACCTGGACTACTGTTCAGTTGTGTGGTCCGGTGCCGCAAAGAAGGATTTAGGAAAATTGCAGTTGGCTCAGAACAGAGCAGCACAGCTGGCCCTTAGATGTACACATAGGGCTAACGTTAATAAAATGCATGTCAATCTCTCCTGGCTCAAAGTGGAGGAGAGATTGACTTCATCACTACTTGTGAGAGGTATTGACATGTTGAATGTACCGAGCTGTCTGTTTGAACTACTGGCACACAGCTCAGACACCCATGCATACCCCACAAGACAGAGGTTTCTTCACTGTCCCCAAGTCCAGAACTATGGGAGATGCACAGTACTACATAGAGCTACAGTGAGGGAAAAAAGTATTTGATCCCTTGCTGATTTTGTATGTTTGCCCATTGACAAAGAAATGATCATAACAATGATCATAACAATTTTTTCACATGCATTTTTCTGTTGTTATTTTTTTGTTGTTATTCTGTCTCTCACTGTTCAAATAAACCTACCATTAAAATTATAGACTGATCATTTCTTTGTTAGTGGGCAAACGTACAAAATCAGCAGGGGATCAAATACTTTTTTCCCTCACTGTATGTACATCAAGTAACTCATGCAAGCAGTAAAATTAGATTAAAAAAACGTATAAAAATACACCATATGGAACAGCGGGACTGTGAAGCAACACAAACATAGGCACAGACACATGGATACAAACACACGATAAAATACTATACACACACGGTACACATGGATTTTGTGTTGTAGATATGTAGTAGCAGAGTAGGGGCCTGAGGGCACACACTTAATGTGTTGTGAAATCTGTTGTGAATGTACTGTAATGTTTTTAAAATTGTATAACTGCCTTAATTTTGATGGACCACAGGAAGAGTATTTTAGGGGATCCATAATAAATACAAATACACTCTTAAAAATCCTTGGTTGTTTGGATGATCTAACTGCTGGGTTGCAGGCATTGGGTCACTTAGTTGGAATGTTTTCTTTAAAAAGAGCCAGGTTGGGTTATTGATGCTGGGTAATTAAAGTATGACCCAGCGGGTCAGATGAGAAGACTCGGGGCGTGGCTTAGTAAAGGCGTCGCTTTCAGATAGTTATTCTTGGCCACCCATGAGAGTAAACATATTTCCTGTTTTTCTGTTCTGTTGTATTGTCATCACATGTTAAGGTTGAACACTGACAGTTTTGTAGCTTCAATAGGCTTACAGATGTGTATGAGTTGCTCAAGTGCCTATGCAAATCCCAATGTTGGAATAGTTATCACTTTATTACTATATAAATTGGTCATTGCATTCAGATGACTGTCATGGTTCTATAAGTAATCAGCAATGTTAATATTATATTACAATGCTGCTACAATATATTATTAAAAAGGTTTAACATTTAACCCCTCCCATCACAAACAGGTTCCTGTTTGAGTCTTTACACTGGCAGCCCAGTATCAGCGTATAAACATCAATCTGTGACAATTTTGGACAAATCTAGCATCATGTCACAGGGGTTCCTCGAAGAACCTTTTCAGAGGGGTTCCTCGATGTGACCTGGAACAGTTCCCTGTGTGGCAATTTTTAGAACCCCAAAAGGTTATTCCAGGCTCCTTTACTTCTAGAGTGTAGGGAATAATGTGCTATTTGGGACGCACACTAGAACCACTGAGGGAGAGAAATTAACGTAGTGAGATATGGAAAACTGAATCTTTTATGTTTTTTCCACTTTGCTGTGGGCTGTACATCACTATGTATTAATGTTTGTCAATGTTTACAAGGCTACTTTCTAAGGTTAGGATTGGGGGGGGGGGCTCATCCTAGATCTGTGCCAAGGGGAAACTGCAGCGGTTGGGGTTGGAAAGAGAGGGGCGCGGCCACACAGTTGGAGTCAAGGCCGCAGGTGTCCTGGCAGGTGCTGTGACAACAGGAAGCAAAAATAACCTGGCAGAGGTAGAGAGGTAGGGAGGAGAGGAGGCTGGTGGGGGTGTACACAAAATAGAAATAGATTATCCCAACACATTTGAATGTTTTGGGCCAGAGCTGCCAGACTGTGAGGACAAATTCAGAGAACACAGATATAACCAGTATACATTCAGATTACATATCATATGTGCCCCCTAAAGAACTGTCAATTTCATCAACCCCTACCTTTCATAAGTACTTTATATTAATCTACAAGAAAAATTGAGAACCTATAAAGTAGGCTACAATACAAAAAACAGAGACTCATTTTCAGTCACAGTAAGCGATACATGAAGCTCTTAGTCATTATGAAGGTGGAGTCTAAATTGATTTCCAAAGTCTCTTCAGAAGGGTGCAATGTTACCAAACGTTCAGATAGAGCTGCTTTTTGTAGAACTGATCAGATTTTCTGGCATGCATAATTGAGCGTCATGTATTATATTCATTCCATTTCTATCTGCAACGTTTCACCTCACTGAATACACCCCATTCCTACATGTCAGTCTCTCAGGACAATTAATTGTTGCACACCACCAAATCATATCAGTCCCTGCGACCTGACTCATCCAACCAAGCCCTCCCTGTTGTTACATCACATCTGGGGCCTGTTGGAATACCTCATTTTCACCTTCCTTGAGGTAATTCGTGATCTGACAAGGTTGGGTTGGTGAAATCACCAGGGTGGTAAAACTGGCTTTCACCTTTCCAATGATTTACAGATCAGGGATTACCTACCAAAAGGGAGGGAGGATGCATGTGTAAGTGTGTGCGAACAGTGCTGTTTTCTGTCTCTACCTTACCTACCAACATTAGCCGTAAGAGCAGTCTGGGAGCAGAAGGTTGTCAATATTAGTGTTTGTATCTGTCACGACTTCCGCCGAAGTCTGTCCCTCTCCTTGTTCGGGCGGCTTTCGGCAGTCGACGTCACCGGCCTTCTAGCCATCGCCGATCCACTTTTCATTTTTCCATTTGTTTTGTCTTTGTTTCTACACACCTGGTTTCAATTCCCCAATTACATGTTCATTATTTAACCCTCTGTTTCCCCCATGTTTGTGTGCGTGTTTATGTTCATTGTCCTATTTGGTTATGATACGGCTGGTTTATTTGTTTGCCGGGTTCTGTGTTTTACGCCCGTTATATTTGTGAGACCGGTATTTTTCCCGCACCTTGTATCGTTTGTGTACTGGTGCTGTTTTCTTATTAAATACCTTGTCCACACATCTCTGCTATCCTGCGCCTGACTCACTGAACCAATACCCACCAATCTTGACAGTATCTCCTCTCCTCAAGAGGAAGAATCCCAGGCAAGGGACCTCTATTTTGTCCTTTGGCCAAGACACTGTGACGGGGTGAATCTCAAGTCTTTCCCTGTGTACTCACTCCTTGCCTCTTTCTCTCCTTGCCTCCAAGTGTGTGCTGCAAAAGGTATTGGAGGAATAGTTATATATCTACTAAGCCAAGTGGCTATATGGAGAGGCAGGACGTCTGAGAAGGCGAGATGCTGAGGCTTTGGACCTCTCCTTGTCTGACTGACTGAATCCCCTGGCTGCTACCGTGATGCTTCCTTCCCTATGAGACCAACAATGCTCCCTCCACTCCAGTCATCCCGAACTGCTTCAATCAACCTATCAGCCATCACTCTACATTTTACCCTAAATCAACTTTTGTATTTATTTTTTCTCTTTGTTTCAGTATACAGGATTCAGCTTTTATCTGTGAACGTGTACAATATAAAAAAAAACGTACTATATGGATTGGAGGATATGATCCAAGGTTCTGGATTATCTCTGACTTTCTCTCCTCCAATGCACTTTGAGAAGGATGTGAGGAGAGAGGATGAGTGGAATCGAGGAAAGACAATTGCGAAAGAGCCAAGTACTCAAAGGACAGCAGCTACCACAGCTTAAGACGGGTGGACACTACACTAACATCGCTGAGCCTCTCACATTAATCAACTCCTGATGTTTTTTTTGTCTTGCCAACCTAGTGGTGCACACACTAAATGATATGGCACAGACCTGGGTCACACACTACAAGATTCTTCACTTGGTCGTGAGGATTCTCGATACCACGCTGTCTCACGAAAATTATGTGATTAGATTTTACTTAGCTACAATGAGCTGTGGCTCAAAGCAGCCTCAAACGTTTTCCGTCAGACATTCCCGCTTGCAATATAGAGTTGAAATATCTAGCCAACATTTTGAATTGAATAGCATTGCTTGTGAAGTTCAGAGCTGTAACGATTTGACACTTTGGATTTGGTTATAGGCAAATATATACTAGTAGTAGTCATCGCCCCTGCTCGAGAGTCTACACATTCTGGGTGATGCAACATCATCATCTCAATGGCGTCTTCTCTGGCAACCTCTTGTTGGCTATTGCTGACCACCGTTCTCAAAAAAATATGTTTTTGCAAATCTCACACTACAAGAGCATTGCAGATTTTGTGCGGATAAAATCAAACATGTTTGTAAATATCAGGACGTCTGGGACTGCTCAAAGAGAAGATTGGTAGCCCTCAGATTGCGTCTCTGAACCGCCCACATTAAACGAGCGTCGGTGACGGCCGTGTGCCCCAAGTAGGCAATGACATGGGGATTTTGACAGCTAAATTTTATCCAAAATCGAGTAGTGTACACCCGGCTTTACAGATCTGTGCCTACATGCACCTTATTCGGTCACATAAAGAAGCCAAAACCTATGTAATTACATTGCAATACATAGATACAACTTGTTATGCAACTGTAATACCTGTTTGTGTCATGTACAATTGCAAGGATTTGTACATTAACTCACAATGGAGACAATTTGCATTCTTAATGCTGAGTGCCAAGCAGAAAGGCATCAGATCCCATTTTCTGAGTCTTTGGTATGACTCGATCTGGGATCGAACCCCCAACCTTCCCATCTTAGGGCGGACACCAAGGCAACCGAGTTGGTGTTTACAAATGTAATGCATATAAAACTGTAAATGAGTGTACAAACTACAAATAGGTATAATGTAATGGCAGAACCTAGAACCATGCAGTGGGACCCATTTTTCATATCACAGTGAGATAATGTAATGCACATGTCAAACTCATTCCACAGAGGACCGAGTCTCTGCAGGTTTTCGCTCCTCCCTTGTACTTGATTGATGAAATAAGGCCACTAGTTAGTAAGGAACTCCCCTCACCTGGTTGTCTAGGTCTTAATTTAAAGGAAACAATCAAAGTCCAGCTGACACTAGGCCCTCCATGTAATAAGTTTGACACCCCTGATGTAATTGATATAATTTGGATACAAAGAGCCAGACAACAGTGTAGGATCCTGTACATCTTTATTCATCACACAAATGTATATTGTTTGCAACATACTGTATCATTAATGTGCATCAGACAAGCAACTGTTAAATGTTATACAACATCGTTTGTCAATTATTTTCAAGCAGTTTCTCTTTAGGGTTGTTGTTAAATATGTTTAATTACATTTTAGCTTGATTATAGTGTTACCATCTACACACAATTTGATTTGATCCTTGTAGGCCAAACACAGGACTTGCTCTCCCTCTCATCCAGTATGGTCAAATTTCAGGCCAGCTACATTGCAGATATTGCATTGTATCAACCCATGGTCAATCGATTTGTACAGACAGGCATCAGATTGCTATATCATTTGATATGACAGCTATCCAGGCGTTGTGAGATTTTGCAGGCGTCTGCAATGTAGTCAGCCCGGAACGCGGCCAGTATGCCTTTGGAAACGCATAGAACACATTCTTCAGGACACTCCAGTGATTAGTCCAAATTGATGGTAAGGCAGTGTGTTTTTATTTATCTATGCAAGTCGGTTAAGAACAAATTCTTATTTACAATGACGGCCTACCCTGGCCAAACCCAGACGACGCTGGGCCAATTGTGCACCGCCCCATGGGACTTCCAATCACGGCCGGATGTGATGCAGCCTGGATTCGAACCCGGGACTGCAGTGACGCCTCTTGCACTGAGATGCAGTGCCTTAGACCACTGCGCCACTCGGGAGCAAATTATCCCTACCGATGGTGAGGTTTCTCATTTGGTCAATGACAGGTTTGATTCTACAGGATTTGAAAAATCTCAGGTCACGCGATTCGTTAGTGCTGACAATGCCGCTGCCAGATAAGTCCATACAAATGATACAGGCAGGATCCCACTGCTGTTTTACAATACTATGTACACAGTAGCTACGCACATGTCCAATTAAAATACATAATTGTGTGTTTGTTCACTTAATTTGCATAACCAGTCAATCATAAAACATCTTCATAAGGTCAGCAGCAAAATGGAAAATAAGAATCACAGTAAAATGTTTCCGAGTTCCATATAACACAAACAAACAAACAAAAGGACAAGGTCCCAGAGTTCTGGAATATCACAAATATGTAGTAAATACACCATCTCACTGATCAGGAGTGTGTATGATGAGTGTTAGCACTTGTATGTGTGTTGTGTGTGTTTTTTTTTGTTTACTAATTGCACTTGAGGATGAAGATATGTGTATCACATTGCCGGTCAGATATCTGCAGGTTTTTGGCATATTCTGGATACGTCTGGAACTGTTCACTACACACATAAGACATGGACATGAATGCACAGAGAATGTAAAGTTAGAAACATCTTGTCCTTGCAACACAGCTTATTGGAATAACAACTTTAAACCAGTAGGTATTAATTCAGAGCATTTTCAAAATGCTCTGAATGGAGAAAAAAAAAGACCATTGAAATTGCCTTCCTAAAAGATATGCAACATTTCAGACTTCACATCACAACTTCCACCATAACTGTGTGCCTCTACATTCTGTGCAAAATAATACCAATGTCCACACAAACACACATCCACTCAACTCTCTTCATGTACAGTTATGGCGTTAGTACCATCAGTTCCCCTACAGGGACTAAGCCATTCCTTAACTTTCAGAGGAAAGACGCAGTACCTCTTCTTCCACCTGTTACATGTAGTCATGTAAAGGCCTTCAAGGTGACACGGGCACTGTAGGGTTGGTGGGGTGTGGGGACAGGTAAACAAAATGGGAAGACACCATTGGACAAAAGCACCTCAATGCTCTGTGGCGACCTTTACTTGGGAAACCGACTAATTTGACGACTCGACCGATCGATCTAGTCCAACATTTTTATTTATATCAGTTAAGAACAAATTCTTATTTTCAATGACGGACTAGGAACAGTGGGTTAACTGCCTTGTTCAGGGGCAGAACGACAGATTTTTACCTTGTCAGCTCGGGGATTCGATCTTGCAACCTTTCGGTTACAAGTCCAACGCTCTAACCACTAAGCTACCTGCCGCCCCAACAAAGGGAGAATGGGTGCTGTGGGGGGAGGAGAAGACTAGCTTTTTCTATTTTGAAGTCTCAGAAGAACTTGTCGTCGATGCGGAAGTGCGGCCGCGTCACGTCATCGGGGTTGATGAACACTGAGATGGACTTGCCGGGGTTCTCCGTCACCAGCTGCTGCAGCTTCTTAGCCAAGCGGTCATCTGGCTGGTGCTCGCCGCCCGCGTCCGACTGTGGCGACGGCAGGTTTGAGGCACTGCCGCGCCAATGTAGTTCCAGGGTCAGTCGGTTGGCCGCCTTGGCGTGCTCAATGGTGGTGCGCAGGTGCTCGGCCGGGTCGGAGCGCACTGAGCTGAGCTTGCGGGCGTGGAGCATGGCCGTCTCGTCCGACAGGTGCTCCAGCATGTTGCACTGTGGGATGAAGTAGTTGGGGCACATCTTGTTGACCAGGCAGTTCTGCAGGTCGTCGATGAGGCCTAGCAGGAAGTGGGCTGAGAAGTCTTCCTGGGACAGGTAGGTGGCGGGGAGCCGATCGCAGGCCCACAGCATCATGCTGCGCAGGTGGTAGGGGCTGATGGCCTTGGGCCTTGACAGCAGCTTGATAATGATTGCCTTGCACGCCTGGTAGGCCTGCATCAGGCTGGCCGAGATGCACTTCTTGAGCTGCACTTCGCTGCGGGCAAACGACAGGCGCCACTCATTCTCCTTACGGCCCTTGTGGGAGCAGGCAGGCACCAGGTAGAAGCCGCTGATCACCTCCTCCTCTGTGATCTTGCCGTCCCAGAAGTGGTTCTCCATCAGCCAGCTCTGGGCCACCGCCGGCCATCCCTTGAAGGAGACCACAGGCACGATGTCATAGAGCATGCGGCTGCTGCCCACGCCCAGGATGACGGAGATGATTGTGCCGTTCCGCTCCACCTTCTCTACGCGGGGCATGCCGCGCTGGGGCTTCTTCTGAATCTCCACCAGGACCACGCTGATGGACTCGTAGAACCAGTCAGCCACCAGCGTGGGTGAGAAGAAGTAGTTGGTGGCGCCGTTGATGTGGTCTACCACGGTGCAGCAGTCCTTCCACTTGTTGATGGTGCCCTCGTCGAAGAGGCGCAGGCTAAGCCACGAGTGGCACAGGGCTGAGTGGCGCATGTCCAGAGTCACCGGCTGGTTGCGGTCATGCAGCTTGAGTGCGGGCACGAGGAGGGTAAAGTCCATGTCGTAGTCGGTGCCACGGGCGTAAACACTCAGCTCGTCTAGGTCCATGTTGACCACGCCCTCCCGCACACCACCTGACAGCAGCAGGTACTCGTTGGCCACAGGGAGCTTCTGGTCCAGTTTCTGCACCATACCTGATGGGAGAAGAATAAAGGGGGATTAATAGTGGCCTGTATGGTTCAGCGGTTAGAGTTGGCATAGGGTCCTGAAAAACATCCCTATCTTTCAACGATGATTCGTAAAAATTTAATTAACTTCACAGATCTTGATTGTAAAGGGTTTAAACACTGTTTCCCATGCTTATTCAATGAACCATAAACAATTAATGAACATGCACCTGTGGAACGGTCGTTAAGACACTAACAGCTTACAGACGGTAGGCAATTAAGGTCCCAGTTATGAAAACTTAGGACACTAAAGAGGCCTTCCTACTGACTCTGAAAAACACCAAAAGAAAGATGCCCAGGGTCCCTGCTCATCTGCGTGAACGTGCCTTAGGCATGCTGCAAGGAAGCATGAGGACTGCAGATGTTGGCAGGGCAATAAATTGCAATGTCCGTACTGTGAGACCCCTAAGACAGTGCTACAAGGAGACAGGACGGACAGTAGATCGTCCTCGCAGTGGCAGACCACGTGTAACACCTGCACAGGATCGGTACATCCGAACATCACACCTGCGGGACAGGTACAGGATGGCAACAACAACTGCCCTAGTTACACCAGGAATGCACAATCCCTCCATCAGTGCTCAGACTGTCTGCAATAGGCTGAGAGAGGCTGGACTGGGGGCTTGTAGGCCGCTTGAGGGCTTGTAGGCAGGCAGACATCACCAGCTACAACGTCGCCTATGGGCACAAACCCACCGTCGCCGGACCAGACAGGACTGGCAAAAAGTGCTCTTCGCTGACGAGTCGCAGTTTTGTCTCACCAGGGGTGATGGTCGGATTCGCATTTATCATCGAAGGAATGAGCATTACACCGAGGCCTGTACTCTGAAACGGGATCGATTTGGAGGTGGAGGGTCCATCATGGTCTGGGGCGGCGTGTCACAGCATCATCGGACTGAGCTTGTTGTCATTGCAGGCAATCTCAACGCTGTGCGTTACAGGGAAGACATCCTCCTCACTCATGTGGTACCCTTCCTGCAGGCTCATCCTGACATGATCCTCCAGCATGACAATGCCACCAGCCATATGCCACCAGCCAGTTCTGTGCGTGATTTCCTGCAAGACAGGAATGTCAGTGTTCTGCCATGGCCAGCGAAGAGCCCGGATCTCAATCCCATTGAGCACGTCTGGGATCTGTTGGATCGGAGGGTGAGGGCTAGGGCCATTCCCCCCAGAAATGTCCGGGAACTTACAGGTGCCTTGGTGGAAGAGTGGTGTAACATCTCACAGCAAGAACTGGCTAATCTGGTGCAGTCCATGAGGAGGAGATGCACTGCAGTACTTAATGCAGCTGGTGGCCACATCAGATACTGACTGTTTCTTTTGATTTTGACACACCCTTGTTCAGAGTACGGACACATTATTCAATTCCTGTTAGTCACAGGTCTGTGGAACTTGTTCAGTTTATGTCTCAGTTGTTTAATCTTGTTATGTTCATACAAATATTTATACATGTTAATTTGCTGAAAATAAACGCAGTTGACAGTGAGAGGACGTTTATTTTTCTGCTGAGTTTTAGTTCCTTTTCATAAATTTTTAGCCTGTGAAATCAACATGGTTTAATTGACTCCCCCAATTAGTGCAGATTGAGGAGCTTGCTGTTGAACGGGTAAGATAGCTGTTTACATTTTCAACTAAGTGCAGTCGCGAGATGTGACTGAAATTTCACAGGTGGGGAGAGAGCAGGACATGGAGGGGGCTTGGCTTGAGTCATGACATTTGTATTTGTAACTAAAGATCATTTTTAACCAGTTCTCAAGATTTGAGGAAAAAAAAAGAAAAAAAAACGGTTCTGTCTCGGAACACTAGAGATCACTTTCGTGCCCGGTTTTGGTTCCATTCCTCAAAATGTTTAGTTATTTTTCTGTTCTGTTCCCTGAACCGGTTCCAACTCGATACATTTACATGACATAATATTAACACAGGCTAAATAAATCTCCCCTGTCAAAGTCATACTACCATCCCATAAAATTTCAGATGTAAAAAAATTACTTGGCATTATCTTATGCATGGTTGGCTTCTGGGTTCTGTGTGCACTGCACTGGACTGAGCTAACCTAGCATGCTCCGTTAGCGTCGGCTGAGTTTATTTATGTGGACTGCAGTGCTCTGTCTCTTTTTTTCTCTTCCTCTTCACTGATTCCAGGAAGTGTCTGTTCCCTCTCAGCAGCCATAACCCCCAACATAAGAGACGGGCCCGAGTGGCTCAGCGCTGTGGTCTACTGTCACTGTTTGTTTGAGACACTATGACTTTGGGACACTGAGTGCAAGAAGCTTAAGTGTGTAGGCCTACAGTGCAAGTGTGTGTGTGTGTGTGTGTGTGTGAGGGGGCTTGTATTACTGTCCTTGAGGGTACCGGAAATCACTAAAAGTCCCCACAAGGATCGTAAAACCAGGAAAATTCTCCCTCGTGGGGACATTTTCCAGGTCTCCACGAGGACAAAGACTATTTTGGGCTTAGGGGTTAGCTTTAGGGTTAAAGTTACAATTAGAGTTAGGGTTAAGAGTTCGGGTAAGGATTAGGTTTACAGAAAATAGGATTTTGAATGGAAATAAATGTTAGGTCCTCACAAGGATAGTAAAACATATGCTGTGCGCGTGTGCGTGTGCGTGTGTGTGTGTGTGAGAGAGAGACTGTGTGTGTCTGTCTGCTACTCTTTTTGTATCTTTTGCTCACATCATCTGAGTGAGTTTTCATGGTATCCAGTTTTCTGCACTGCTGCTGAACCAGTACACCACCACAACAGTTAGCCTAATATGCCAGTCAAATCAAAGTTATTCAAGTTAGTGCAGTGATATTCGAACTTTTTCAGCGGGGACCCTATTTTATTTTTTTTTAAACTTCAATTCATTACATTTTTATGAAACCAATAAATACATTTACTCAAAACAATGTTTTTCATCTTTCTCAAAAACGTGTATATTGTCCCATACAATGATCTGTCATCTTCATTTTTTTATAAAAAAAATGGTGACACCACTGTAGTTCCCCCTCGACCCCACTAGGGGTCATGACCAGACTTTGAATGCCACTGAGTTAGTGGGCAAGTTTGAGTGATAAGGCTAAAGCAACCGACTATAGACGAAAGCCGAGGAGTAAAGTCAGGGGAGGTTCAACCGTGATAGCCGAACACTAACATGGTTTTCCAACAGCAAGGCTCAGATCAACATGGCAGTGTTGACATTGTTAATAAAAGTTTTTCTCTGTCGAAATAAAATGTCAGCAACCACCATATCACACACTCACAAATGGAAATGTGTGTGTTCATTGTACAATGAATTATTGAGAGAGAATCAAATATCACATTAATTTGTATATCCACTGCTATATATGAAACGCGGCAAAGTTAGTTCCTGTTTCAGCCATGTCATTGGGTGGCGCACAATTGGCCCAGCGTCGTCTGGGTTAAGGGAGGGTTTGGCCGGGGGGACTTTAATTGGCTCATCACGCTCTAGCACCTCCTTGTGGCGGGCCAGGCGACTGCAGGCTGACCCTGGTTGACAGTCGAAAGGCGTTTCCTCCGACACATTGGTGCGGCTGGCTTCCGGGTTAAGCGGGCGGGTGTTAAGAAGCGCGGTTTGGCGGGCCATGTTTTGGAGGACACATGACTCGACCTTCGAGCCCATTGGGAAGTTGCAGCGCTGAGACAAGATCGAAATTGGGGAGAAAGGGGGGGTTAAAAAAAGATGACGTCTAATTCTGGTCGCAATTGATACCTCTATTCTGACCACTATATTGTGTTATAAACTCAGAAAAAAAGAAACGTCCCTTTTTCAGGACCCTGTCTTTCAAAGTTAATTAGTAAAGTTCCAAATAACTTCACAGATATTCATTATGAAAAGGTTTAAATACTGTTTCCCATGCTTATTCAATAAACCATAAACAATTAATGAATATGCACCTGTGGAATGGTTGTTAAGACACTAACAGCTTACAGACGGTAGGCAATTAAGGTCCCAGTTATGAAAACTTAGGACACTAAAGAGGCCCATCTACTGACTCTGAAAAACACCAAAAGAAAGATGCCCAGGGTCCCTGCTCATCTGCGTGAACGTGCCTTAGGCATGCTGCAAGGAGGCATGAGGACTGCAGATGTGGTCAGGGCAATAAATTGCAATATCCGTACTGTGAGACACCTAAGACAGCGCTACAGGGAGACAGGACGGACAGCTGATCGTCCTCGCAGTGGCAGACCACGTGTAACAACACCTGCCCAGGATCGGTACATCCGAACATCACACCTGCGGGACAGGTACAGGATGGTAACAACTGCCCTAGTTACACCAGGAATGCACAATCCCTCCATCCGTGCTCAGACTGTCCGCAATAGGCTGAGAGAGGCTGGACTGAGGGCTGAGGCAGGTCCTCACCAGACATCACCGGCAACAACATCGCCTATGGGCACAAACCCACGGTCGCTGGACCAGACAGGACTGGCAAAAAGTGCTCTTCCCTGACGAGTCGCGGTTTTGTCTCACCAGGGGTGATGGTCGGATTCGCGTTTATCATCGAAGGAATGAGAGTTACACCGAGGCCTGTACTCTGAAGCGGGATCGATTTGGAGGTGGAGGATCCGTCATGGTCTGGGGCGGTGTGTCACAGCATCATTGGACTGAGCTTGTTGTCATTGCAGGCAATCTCAACGCTGTGCGTTACAGGGAAGACATCCTCCTCCCTCATGTGGTACCCTTCCTGCAGGTTCATCCTGACATGACCCTCCAGCATGACAATGCCACCAGCCATACTGCTCGTTCTGTGCGTGATTTCCTGCAAGACAGGAATGTCAGTGTTCTGCCATGGCCAGCGAAGAGCCCGGATCTCAATCCCATTGAGCACGTCTGGGACCTGTTGGATCGGAGGGTGAGGGCTAGGGCCATTCCCCCCAGAAATGTCTGGGAACTTGCAGGTGCCTTGGTGGAAGAGGGGTAACATTTCACATCAAGAACTGGCAAATCTGGTGCAGTCCATGAGGAGGAGATGCACTGCAGTACTTAATGCAGCTGGTGGCCACACCAGATACTGACTGTTACTTTTGATTTGTTCAGGGACACATTATTCAATTTCTGTTAGTCACATGTCTGTGGAACTTGTTCAGTTTGTCTCAGTTGTTTAATCTTATGTTCATACAAATATTTACACATGTTAAGTTTGCTGAAAATAAAAGCAGTTGACAGTGAGAGGATGTTTCTTTTTTTGATGAGTTTATTATGTAGGCTATAGGTCATAGTTAAGACCTCATCACAAACTGATAATAACCACCATAATAACCACCTGACTACAGCGTATTACAAAGGATAAAGTTGGATATTGAAAACATTGTTCATTACATTTCTATTTGTTTCATCACAATTCTTTGCACATCTGTACAGTAATTGTTTCATAATTAACCCACATTACATGCATAGAAAGACTGGGAGTGAGTATATAAACGCACATTGGGATTTTTACTAATGCCTAATTAGAGTGGTGTGATCAGGTAGATCCTCATCAAGGACCGCAGAGCAGAGAAGGCGATCTGTAGCGTAGTGGCCCTCTTGAATAGTGGTGTGATGGGTCAATTCTGCAGTGAAGAGAATCAGCGCATTACAACTTTATCCATTTGAGATTTTAAAGGAAAACTAGAAAAAGAAAAAACTTTGTGGACTCAGCTGGCTAAAAGTATTTCCGTGGTACTAGTTGAAGAAGTCTGTTACAGTTATAGCTTAGAGAGGTCTTCAAAAAAGAGCAACTTGCTCATATACATACTTTGCATCCTCCTCCACCACAGCGGTCTGGGAGATATATTAAGACTTTATGGAGGGCCATAACACATCAACCGCCTGAATTTCCAGGCTTTTCATGACACTTACTGTAAGCATTTTGCACACGCTTTCTAAAGTTATTGTGATCATCATCACTCTGTCCGTCTCTCAACACACATACACAGACAGAGAGACAGAGAGAGAGACAGAGACACCGTCATTAGCTAAACAGATTTCAAAATGTCAAAATGTTAGCTAGCTGCAGCAGTAAAAATGTCAACTTACCATGTCCATGGAAAATTAGCCAGCTAGCAACACTTTCCTTGAAGTTCTTCTCCCCAACAAACCGCCGCCTTACTTACAAAAGTAAAACAAGAATGCAGGAGAATGTTATCGACGTTTTTTGAGCACATTTCGAAGCTGCTATTGTTTTCCAGCTGTGTTGTTGTGTAGCCTACCGGGCGCTTGGCTGTTCACGCTGCCTGCCCCGCACAGAGATCTATTGCTGCTAAGCACCGATTCCAATCCAAATTTTACTTGGAACAGATATGCCTACCTCTTCATTTACCTACTGACATTAAAAGAACAATGCGAATTGCAGTAATGCGAATTGCTCAAAAGCTTTAAGGACAATATAATTGTCAGGGTAAAATTCAGGTGCAATAATGTTTGACTAACTATTTAAATAAATTTAATAAATATAGGGGTTTGTAAACCCTGGTGGACTGTAGTAGGATATTGAAATAAAATACATAGGCCTTCGTGTTTTTTTGTTAAATTCTGAAAACTAATTTAGTTACTCTAAAAAATATAAATTGCATTCAGCGGAACAGAAGAAAATGCACAGCACAATAAACAAATGGTTACCATTAAAAGCCACACACAGCAAGCTACCAGATATTATTAATAAAAAAAAACATGATTTCATTGTACTGAAGTTTTACTGTATTTTAACGGCAGTACATTTTTGTAAGGGTAGGCCTATGCTGTGTTATTGTGCATGTTTATCTTACATGCTGGTAGCCTAGAACAAATATTATGGAAGTGAATGTGCACTTTTCAATTCGGTGGACTGCAACTACAAAAAGCATTGCCATAGCCTGTACTAAAATCAAAAGCATTTAAAGCATAGATCCTCTAAATTAGGAACCATCTCTGATAGTTATAGGGCCGCAGAGACTGTCACACATTTTAGCTTGCTAATGACCTAGCAAATTCGATGCCTTGGAGGTGAAATATAAAACTGGTATTTTTTTACTGGTATTTCATCACCTGCCGGATAAAACTTAAAATGTCCCTACTCCCTGAAAAAGTTAATCGTACCGCACAAACTGAAGTGGACTCGGCCCGAGTACCAATAAATAGCCTTAGCCCAGAGTAATATGATTATACCGGACTCGGGAAGAGCTCCGCCCGCATGAAGCCCCCTGAGTCCGAGTCTCAAACGGAATAGGCCCAGCTTGTTGACTGGGTCCATGACACCATAACCCATTTTGGTGCGCTCTGCCAGCTGTTAATTGCCAACGGTTCTAAACTGAATCATGCAAACCCTTCTGAAAAATAACATTACTCCAATTTGTATAATTGTAATGGTTCCAGTGTCATATATTCAATGGATGCATGGCCCACAAACACTATGCACATGTTTATTAATTGAGTAGCATTTAGATAACTGGTCAGTAGTTCGATCAGATTAATAACTCTTTTTCATGACATCATGAAAAATACGTATTTTGGATGAAATCTGGTTGTTATACGGGTATAAAACCTCCCGACTATATTTCAACCACGCCGTATGCCCTCGAGCATTGGCACTCACAGACAGTTTGCAGGCAGTGCAGCCCTATGAATGATGTAAGACTAAAATAATGAATTATTATATTGTTCAATGTATCTAGGACTGGACAATGATGGGTCAGAGATTAAAAAGATATTAGGGATTTATAGTCAGCCTCTTGATTTGATCTCTTGATCTACACTGAGAGATTTGATCAAGCTAGCGGACTGTAGTTGTTATTGAGAATTGTCATAACTACGTTTCGGATAATAAAAAAAAATCTGCCTCATTCTAGGTTCAAATGTCAGCTAAACAGACGTGATTTTCCCACCCACAATCTCTTACCGAGCATGGAGAAAATGAAATCCTTGGCGGTGTGAATCTCGAGCGCTCGCTGGTCGTCATATTCTCGCTGATCGTGTTTACTAAATTCCAGAATCAATCGGTTCAAATCCTCGATTCTGGCCCCGGACCTGAAATCGAGCTCCGGGTAGCTTGGGATGATCTTGTTGTTATTGTTCGTGGAGCTGGGAGTCGCAGTGGGGCTGTTTCCCAAGCTATTTACGGACCCAGCCCGGCTGGTTAGCGCAGGGGCCGCCATGTTTGCAAGAAATAAACAGTAATGTGAACGCAGGCGTCCCAAGGCCCCACACTGGCTACCTCGGCGTCAGTTCAGAACATCGGCCGCTGCTTGCACCAAACAAACCGGGGATCCTTTAAATTGTATGCGGGGTGTGCAAAGTTCTCTCATCAGCGTGGCTGGGGTTCAATGACTGTTGGGGATGGTCTGTCGAATCGTAGGCAAAGTCATTGTCATAGCTAGTGTGAGAGTGATGAAGTCAAGTCGATGGTGCTGATGATGATGACGCTAGCCGAATCAGCTCCTCCAGAGCAACGAAGGAATTGCGCTGGCGCACGTATGTAGCTGATACGTTGCCCAGACTAATATCTGACATCTGTTTGGAAGATCTTCTTCTTTAAAGTTTTATGGCAGACTACACCTATTGGGTGTATTGCCGCCAACTACTACACGGGGTATTGAAACAAAACAAAAATAATATTCCATTGATGGTTGTTTGAATACATAAATCTACCATCCCACTCCTTCAGTCACATTCAAATAACGTCCGTACACAGGCTCATGTGCCTGTGAGGACAGAGCATGAATCGACAGGTTTCCTATTAACGCTCAGCCGCCGCACTCAGTGATGCCTATTTTCTCCGATTTCCTCTCCCTTTAAGCTGTGCAGTTCATAACCAAAGTAAAAAGCGCAACAAAGTCCAACTTCTTAACATGCAACATGTCAGGATCCCTCTGACAAATAGCATAATCTTGTGTATCTACTCCTACTACCATTACTTCTTCAACTTCACTCCTTTCTTCCAATATTCTCAATGTGTGGTGATAATTGCGTTGTTTGCTGTTAATTCATATACATTGCGACCGTGATATATAGGCCTAATGGCCGAGACAAAAAGAAGAGAGTGGCAGAATAAATTCAACCACACCTTTGTTTTATCACAAAACCGGATGGCAACCTCGTTCAGGTAAAGTCCATGAAGGCCAAATGCTCGCTGGCTTATCTTGCATTGAACGCTAGGGGCGACAACAATGTCATACTCGTTTGGACCAGACAGTATCAGATAGATGGCCTACACGTAGAGAGACAGAGGGGCGCTGTTTCGCTCAGATGATTTATTCTGTGAGATATATTCAGTCTTGCGAATTGAAGGACAATTATGAAACACAGAGAGATGAAAGATAAATTATTGTATGTTTATTTATTCATTTTTCTTTTTGGGGGGGGTGTCCATGAATACACGCCACTGTCTGGAAAGCCCTTATTCTTGCCACCTCCATCTCCTTCACCCTAACAGGACACTTCAGAAATGCAGGTGTATGTTCACCACCACAATTGCAGCATGGGTTTGGGCATGAAGGCTCTCACAGGGAATCTCATATAACCCCAAAACACATCAGAAGGGAGAGACTTAAAAATATATATATATATAATGGATGGAGTGGGCATCTGCACTCTATCTACCATGCGTGTCAGTCATGGTCCACCAACCACTTGATCCAATTCTTCACGTGTATCCTTTGCATTTAGTTCTAGTGCCACCCCAGAGATAACACCCTTGATAGGCGCCCTGCTATGAAGATCCACACACGACACATTCCAATCTAACATCTTGTTGCTGCGCAAAGCATGCTCCTTCTGTTCCATAGAAACACACACACACACACACAAATAAGCCCACTTCTCCTTATTCTCATTGACGCCACCTCATCCAGCAAATCCACAATTTTAATAAAGACTTCAAACGGATGTCCCAGGTAACAACATCAACCCAAAACCCTTATTCCAAACAAAAAAGTCACAGAACTAGTTTTGGACTTACTAGTTTCCACTACCACTTTACTTCTCTTATTTGCTTTTGCATTCGCCACTGCAATCCAATTCTCCTCACTCTCATATCCACTGGACACGCCATCTAATTCAAACAAAACATCCGCTTCCGGCATTTTCCTCACTTTCCTGTTTGGAAGATTAGATGTTTGAGACTTTTCACTATTGAAACACACCAATTAAAAACAGCTCTCACTGTAGATTTTTTTTTAAATAGTCAGAATATGTTTGAAAAGAAATGACATCATTAAATTCTATTATAGCCTAAACACACTGTTCTATGCTGTCATGTCCCTACTTTTCCTCTAGTTGTCCCCAGTCAGTTATGTACTATGCATCTATGCATAGTAACTCTACATGCATGTATATATTACCTCAATTACCTTGACACCGGTGCCCCCGACTCTGCACCGGCGCCCCCTGTATACTATTGTTATTTACTGCTGCTCTTTAATTATTTGTTATTCTTATCTCATACTTTTTGGGGGGGTATTTTCTTAAAACTGCATTGTTGGTTAAGGGCTTGTAAGTAAGCATTTCACTGTAAGGTCTACACTTGTTGTATTCGACACGTGACAAATAACATTTGATTTGATTTGTGCTGATTGTACGGAGATTGTGACAGCTGGTTAAATGGTGTCCCTTGAGAAAGCAACAACAAGATATATGTCAGAAGAAGTACAGTATCATCATAAGGAGACCTACAGTATACTTGGAATAAGGAGGAGGAATGGAGGGAAAAAGAGGTTCAGAGGAGGTCTAAGAGAGAGCGGGAGGAAGATTGTGAGATTGAGTCAGTTAAAAATGGCAAAAAAAAGGGAGATGGTTTGTTAAAGAAAAATGGTAGAAAGTATAAGCAGAGTGAGCTGAAGACAGGAGGAGAAATGGAAGTGAATGAGGGCGAAGTATCGTAGGTGGTAGGTGTGGTGAAGTTCTCAGAGCCTGAGGCTTGCACCGAGGGTCAGGATAAAGATGAGTCTGTGACAGTAGGAGTGAAGTTTTTGGGAAAAGTGGACCTTTGCCTTTTGGATGATCCATTTGTGGTTTCAGGATGGGTGAAAACAGAGTTGGGTGCTGTGGAATCGGTGAGGGTAACCAGAAGTGGTCTTGTGATAATTGTTTGTGTTTCTGCTGGTCAGAGGGAGAATGCGCTCAGTGTAAATAATATTTCACCTTTATTTAACCAGGTAGGCCAGTTGAGAACAAGCTGCGACCTGGCCAAGATAAAGCAAAGCAGTGCGACAAAAACAACAACACAGAGTTACACATGGGATAAACAAACATACAGTCAATAACACAATAGAAAAATTATATGTACAGTGCGTGCAAATGTAGTAAGATTAGGGAGGTAAGGCAATAAAAAGGCCATAGAGGAAAAATAATTACAATTTAGCATTAACACTGGAGTGATAGATGTGCAGATGATGATGTGCAAGTAGAGATACTGGGGTGCAAAAGAGCAAAAAAAATAACAATATGGGGATGAGGTAGTTGGGTGTGCTATTTACAGATGGGCTCTGTACAGGTACAGTGATCGGTAAGCTGCTCTGACAGCTGATGCTTAAAGTTAGAGAGGGAGATATAAGTCTCCAGCTTCAGTGATTTTTGCAATTTGTTCCAGTCATTGGCAGCAGAGAACTGGAAGGAAAGGCGGCCAAAGAGGTGTTGTCTTTGGGGATCACCAGTGAAATATACCTGCTGGAACGCATGCTACGGGTGGGTGTTGCTATGGTGACCAGTGATCTGAGATAAGGCGGGGCTTGGTTTGGCGACTAATATGTAGCGAGGGCCAGCCAACGAGAGCGTATAGGTCGCAGTGGTGGCTAATGTATGGGGCTTTGGTGACAAAATGGATGGCGCTGTGATAGACTACATCCAATTTGCTGAGTAGAGTGTTGGAGGCTATTTTGTAAATGACATCGCCGAAGTCAAGGATCAGTAGGATAGTCAGTTTTACTAGGGTATGTTTGGCAGCATGAGTGAAGGAGGCTTTGTTTGCGAAATAGGAAGCTGATTATATATTTAATTTTGGATTGGAGATGCTTAATGTGAGTCTGGAAGGAGAGTGTACAGTCTAACCAGACACCTAGGTATTTGTAGTCAGAACAAATATTCAGTCAGAACAGTCCAGAATAGTGATGCTAGTCGGGCGGGCGGGTGCGGGCAGCAATCGGTTGAAGAACATGCATTTAGATTTACAAGCATTTAAAAGCAGTTGAAGGCCACGGAAGGAGTGTTGTATGACATTGAAGCTCGTTTGGAGGTTTGCTAACACAGTGTCCAAAGAAGGGCTAGATGTCTACAGAATGGTGTCGTCTGCGTAGTGGTGGATCAGAGAATCACCAGCAGCAAGAGCGACATCATTGATATATACAGAGAAAAGAGTCGGCCTGAGAATTGAACCCTGTGGCACTCCCATAGAGACTGCCAGAGGTCCAGACAACAGGCCCTCAGATTTAACACACTGAACTCTATCCGAGAAGTAGTTGGTGAACCAGGCAAGGCAGTCATTTGAGAAAAGTTTCTGCGGGGGGTGCAGAGCTGTTGGCCGGGGTAGGGGAAGCCAGGTGGAAAGCATGGCCAGCCGTAGAAAAATGCTTTTTGAATTGATCGATTATCGTAGATTTATCGGTGGTGACAGTGTTTCCTAGCCACAGTGCAGTGGGCAGCTGGGAGGAGGTGCTCTTATTCTCCATGGACTTTACAGTGTCCCAAAACCTTTTGGAATCAGTGCTACAGGATGCAAATTTCTGTTTGAAAAAGGTAGCCTTAGCTTTCCTAACTGACTGTGTATATTGGTTCCTGACTTCCTTGAAAGGTTGCATATTGCGGGCGCTATTCGATGCTAATGCAGTATGCCACAGGATGTTTTTGTGTTGGTCAAGGGCAGTCAAGTCTGGGGTGAACCAAGGGCTATATCTGTTTTTAGTTCTACATTTTAGAATGAGGCATGCTTATTTAAGATGGTGAGGAAAGCACTTTTAAAGAGCAACCAGGCATCCTCAACTGACGGGATGAGGTCAATATCCTTCCAGGATACCCGGGCCAGGTCGATTAGAAAGGCCTGCTCGGTGAAGTGTTTAAGGGAGCGTTTAACAGTGATGAGGTGTGGTCGTTTGACCACGGACCCATTACGGACACAGCCAATGAGGCAGTGATCGCTGAGATCCTGGTTGAAGACAGCAGATGTGTATTTAGAGGACAAGTTGGTCAGGATGATATCAATGAGGGTGCCCATGGTTACGGATTTAGGGTTGTACCTGGTAGGTTCCATGATAATTTGTGTGAGATTGAGGGCATCAAGCTTAGATTGTAGGACGGCCGGGTGTTAAGCATATCCCAGTTTAGGTCACATAGCAGTACGAACTCTGAAGATAGATGAGGGCAATCAATTCACATATGGTGTCCAGGGCACAGCTGGGGGCTGAGGGGGGTCTATAACACGCGGCAGCGGTGAGAGACTTATTTCTGGAAAGGTGGATTTTTTAAAGTAGAAGCTCTAATTGTTTGGGCACAGACCTGGATAGTATGACAGAATTCTGCAGGCTATCTCTGCAGTAGATTGCAACTCTGTCCCCTTTGGCAGTTCTTTGGTGCTAAACGAATGGGGGCAAGAAATGTGAATTGTTTCGCTCCCATGAAAAGGGTGCCATTGAAAGGAGTGATTTCTGGGGTAGATCTAAAAATAAAAGTTGACCAACTGAAGGGGAAGATTCCCAGTGTTTGTGATGCTCGTCGTTTGGTGCGACGCAGACAGGGTGGTTAGCCTAGTGGTTAGAGCGTTGGACTTGTAACCGGAGGGTTGCAAGTTCGAATCCCCAAGCTGACAAGGAAAAAAATCTGTCGTTCTGCCCCGAACAAGGCAGTTAACCCACTGTTCCCCGGGCGCCGAAGACGTGGATGTCGATTAAGGCAGGCCCCCGCACCTCACTGATTCAGAGGGGTTGGGTTAAATGCGGAAGACACATTTCGGTTGAAGGCATTCGGTTGTACAACTGACTAATAATGGTGACTTTGACTTTGGTGACTTTGAGTGGTGAAACAGAAGAGTCATTGTCTGTTCTTTTGAGTTTTGATGTTGAGTCTGGCCGACAAAGTGATGTTTGGATATATAAGTTATCCTGTACAAACTTTTGTACCGAATACATTACGCTGTTACAGGTGTCAAGCTTATGGGCATGTGGCAGCAGTGTGTAGGAGGGAGGTTCCTAGGTGTGAGAAGTGTGCAGAAGGGCATGAGACAAAGGAATGTGTAGCATTGGGGAAAGTAGTGATGTGTTAATTGTTGGGGTGCCCATGAGGCTGGGGATCAGAAATGTCCCGTGCGAGAGGGCAGGTTGAGGTTTCCAGGGTTAGAGTAGTACAGAAGTTGTCATATGCTGAGGCAGTGAAGAAAGAGAGGAGTGGTGTGAGTAGTAGATCTGTACCAGTACAGAGGGATAGGCCAACAAGTGATATATGTTTCAGTAAGATTGGATTTTTAGCATTTATAGCAATGGTTAACAACTGTACTGCAGGGATGGAATGTAAGTCGCAAAAAAATTTGGTTTTGGTGGCAGCTGCAGTGAGGTTTTTGGGTGGGCGAGACTTGACATCATAACAGTTACAGTGGTGATGTGGTGATGTCCCATCCTTTCAGGTTGTTGGCATGAGGTAGGATTAAATATATTTAAATAGTGGAGTAGGGTGGTGTTAATATATATTATTATTATTTTAAAAAAAATTTGTGAGTGTAGTGTTAGATGGTAGGATATTTGTTTATAGATCTTTTTCAAGCAAAGTATAAGGGAGTTGTACTCCAGTCTAGTAGGTGGCGGTAATGCAATATATTGGATGCCAACCACCGTTAAATCTCATCTCATCGAAGAAGCCCTGACCCACTTCTGTTGAGCCGTTTTAGAGTGTTGACCCGGTAGCGAATGTAGGAGGGGGTCATTCGAGTCACAAGCATGTCGTGGAGGAGGTGCATTTTAAGATGGGCTAGGGATGACATTATTAGTATAGCAACGAGAGGAAACAGGTAGGGTGTACAATATGCATTTTGACCATGGCTGAGCTCTTCAACCACCTACTAACTTGGCTGACTTGTAGCTATCTATTAACGACTGGCAATACATATTATTGCCAGTCGTTAATAGATAGCTACAAGTCAGCAGGTTAGCTAGACGACGGACAGCTGATCCCGTTGACATGTTGCTAGTGGTGCCACGGTCCACCAGTCTTTGCAACCTGTCCGTTCGCAGTTGTAGTACTATTTAGTACATTTAATTATTGTTTGAGTTGGCTGTTCTTCTTTGCCATGCAATTAGCTAGCTATCTTTTGGGAGCGGCCAAAAGTCCTTTTATTGTTGTTTACGAATTCTGCCATGTAAATATGAGAGAATGACCAGGTGTCTTAACATTACCGGTGTATGTTTACTGTTAGCACAGTAACGTTATTTCTTCATCCTAGTCCTGGGGTCCCAAGTGGCTGCACATTTTTTTTTTGCACTAGCGGGGGTGTAATTCATGAGCAACAACTGTAGCAAAACGTTTTGCAAAGGAAAATGCTTTGTAATGAAAACTAGATTCTATCGGACAAAATTCCGGTAGGTCCGTCTTTCCGTTTGGTTCCCTTTGGTTCCTAGGGAATACATCCCAGATTCCACTTATCGCTCATCATCAAACCTTTGATTAGTGGAATCAGGTAGTGCTAGGGAAATAACAATAACCACTCCCTAGGAACAGGATGAAAAAACACTGATTAAGCAGACACTTTTCCAGAGTGACTTAGTCAGTGAGTAAGTTCCTCTCTTTACTTTAAACATGACTTCTCTTTTCTCTAGAAAGAGGATTCAAACCATTTCTCCTTTTACTCAGATGTTATTATAGCTAACTAATTGACCAATCATCTGTCTCTTACTCTTCACTGTTTGTGCGTTTTCCTAGATTCACCCTCAACACTCAACAGAGATGTGGCTTCAGGAAAGCAGCGAAGGAGACAAAGACCAAGAAGGGGGTCATAGAGGAGACAGGGGCCTCACACACAGAGCCCAGTGAAGGACTCATCCACAAGAGGGGTGCATCTCCCCCCGTGGATCCCTCAGTGGCATACACCCCCCCCAGAAGCTTTGGCAGACTGGTCAAGCCCCTGGTGTTCACAATAGGGGTAGGTTTTTAGGTCTTTATTTTACTCAACAAACACTACTCAATAAACTATATTACAACACAGTACAATATAACTGTATTTCTTGTTACACACTTTTACTGTTTCAAACACAGAGACCTCTATAAGTCTATTGCCAGATTCAGCACAGTATTGACAGGGAATAAAGTGGATTAACACCATGTTAGTTTACAGGCTGTTCATTTAGCACAGCGGCCATCTGGCAGTATGAGTCACTGAAGTCCCGGGTCCAGAGCTACTTTGACGAAGTCCGGGCCGACTGGTTGGATAAACTACAGCCGCAGAAACAGGGGGATCTTCGCAAATCGGTGAGACCTTTTATTTTTTTTATGTATCATTATTTTGTATACATCGTTATTGATACATTATACAGGAAATTGATAATTTTGCTGTCACAGTACTCTGCCTCTCCCACAACATACACAAACAGTACAGCATGCTAGGAGCAGCACAGGGTCCCTGGGGTGGGGTTATAGTCTCCCCCATTTGTAACTGAAAGGGATATGAGGGTTACGAGGAACAATTCTGGTGTGCTGGATTTTGTGTCACTGATTATTTGGACGAATTACAATTTTGCCGGGCTGGCATCTTTCAAATTTTCATAACGAAAGGGTTTGATTTGGCCCAAAGGCGGACGAGGATTTCAGAGGAGGGAGGGTGTGGACACTCGCACTAGGTCAAATATGTCAATGCTCCCCCTTTCTCTTCTTGCTGAACTGTTCACACTGATGTCTTAGCGAGTTGATTCCCTATGCTGGGTCCTGTTCATTACTACAAGCAACAGAATAAAACATAAAAAAAAAAACATTTTGCAACAGAAAACTAAAATGTATGTTTCTTATTGGACCAGGTTGTCTCTCCCTGTTTCAGTCAGTTTTATTCTGTTTGGTGCCTAATGAACACAACCCAGGTTTCACCACATTGTGTGGGCGTTTTGTCAAACCGATTCTGTTTCTGTTACAGATCAACCAGTGGTGGAACAGCTTGAGTGAGGGCCAACGTACTGTTGCAGGTTAGTCTGTACTGAAGCCCATAGATTTTGTGTCCTCTCAATAGTTACTAGTTGATACAGATAATGATTCACTTTCACTACTACCCTCTATCTCCATATAATGTATACTTTTTGTCTGTACGAGATAGAAATGTGTCCTGCTTTATACCCAACCACTTTGATACACATTAGGTTGGAGCAGACTCCAGTGCAGTGCCCAATGAGCAGTTTAGGGGTTTAGGTTCCTTGCTCAAGGGAACATCCCGCCATCTTTTTCCACCCTTCAGCACCTCCCCCCACCTCTTTCATTATCCACTAATCTCTCATTAATTCAGTATTTCTCTACTCCTCTCTCTCAGGGATCATAGCTGCTAATGCTGTGGTGTTTTGCTGTTGGAGAGTGCCATCCCTCCAGCGCTCTATGATCAAGTACTTCACATCCAACCCTGCCTCCAGTGAGTAGGGGAAACTGTCCTATCCTATGGCAAATATGCTTAACTTGATCTCGGCCTCAGGAAGTGTTAATTGTTACGTTCCCCAGCAAGAAACATAAAGGGGAACAAACAGAGTCACTGACAACAACCAAAACGAAACAGGTGGGGTTTTAGGAGGTGGTATGAAGGAAGCTCAAGGGGTGTCCATTGAAAGTTGACTAGCAACAACATTTGGAATCTAAAAAACACCCACCATGAGTGCCCACAAAATTTGCCTAAGAACAGGCAAAAACATTTTAAACCCACACCAAACTTAAAGACAGGAAGCAAACCAAAAAGTGGAGCAAAACAAAAACAGGGAAGATCAGATAAAGGATTTTGTCTAGAAATCAAAATGGGTAGAGCCAACTAAAGGTCTTAACCCTCCACATAACTGGAGCACTGGGCCAGCCACTCTTAAATATAATCTGGGTCAGCACAGGCGAAGCACCTTCTGACTAACGAGATGGACAAGCCAGTATAGGTGTAACGCATACTGACAAACGAGGTGACGCCAATCGGCGCACCCAACGTGCTAAAGTGCTATACGTACTAAAGTCCAACCTCAAAACTTCAATAGAAAAACCTGTAACTGTAATCAAGTGTCAGGATTAGGGCCCTGAGTTTTTCTTCACCACGCACCAGGAAGAGCAGCTAATGGGGATCCATAATAAATACAAAAATGTGACCTAATCAGGAAAATCTCAGGAGCCCTTGTTCTAGGCTATAGTTTATCCTGGTCCGGTCAATCATGAAAATGTATTACTAGTATCACTGACAGAGGCAGAGATCCAGTTTATTTGACATATGTAATCGATTTTTTTAAAATATTAATTTAACTCACCTGAGCTCTTACAGTAAAAACAGCATAAAACATGTATATTAACAAATATACAGCTTTTACAGCCCAAATATAATCTGAAAAGACTTGTCCAATAAGAAATAGTGAGCACAGTAGCAAACCCTAGCAAAACATTTAGCAATACAAATATTTCTTATAGGACAAATTCAGGTAAATCCCTCCCTGTTTTGACCTGTTTAGTTCCTAATGAACACTTTCCTGATCATCTCCTCCTGTCTGTACCCTACCCACAGAAACCCTGTGTTTCCCCATGCTCCTGTCCACGTTCAGCCACTACTCCTTCTTCCACATGGCGGCCAACATGTACGTCCTCTGGAGCTTCTCCTCCAGCATCGTCTCCATGCTAGGCAGGGAGCAGTTCATGGCTGTTTACATGTCTGCAGGTACCAGCGCACGTGTGTGTGAGACAGAAACGTCAGAATGTAATAGACAGATTACTAGTCCTGAAAGTACAGACTTTTATTTTCAGATAAATAATCAATCATCTCCTCATTGCCAGGTGTTATCTCTACGATGTTCAGCTATGTGTGTAAGACAGCCAGCGGGCGCTTAGGTCCCTCTCTTGGAGCGGTAAGCACTAACATTTTAGACTTCCTGCGGAATTCCCCTTTACTTCCTGTCTCTGACATCACTTTCTGTCCTCCAGTCAGGAGCCATCATGACAGTCTTGGCGGCCGTCTGTACCAAAATGCCAGAGGCTAAGCTGGCAATCATCTTCCTCCCCATGTATGCTTTCTCTGCAGGCAATGTGAGTGAACAACCCTTACAGCACGCTTAACCACACAGAGGCTACCTTCCAATTTTCTCTCCATGTGAAAATGGCGCGTTTCTATGTTTTGTAGTACAAAAGATGGAGGAAGATAAGTGTTTCCAATGACGTAATCAACCAATTAGTAGGCAATGCCTACTCACAATTGGTCAAAATCACACAAATAATGTTTTTCCAATGACATCATTTGTATCAATTTTTTTTCCTACAAAACATAAACACACCATTTACACACTATGTTGATGTTGGGGTTGGTGCTGGAAATTATGAATATTAATGCAATTGTGAATTGTGGCTGTGTGAAATGTTTTAGTAGGGTGTCTTACGTGACCTGCTGTGCACACTTACTGAGATAATCAGTAACCTAGCTACCAGCAACTGTCATTTTAAAGGGAAGGAGGAGACAAAGCAAGCGAGTTCAAACATTTCCCAAGTTTATGCAAATTTCAGCAACGCGACCGCCTGACAGCCAATCGGGAGAGGGCAGCTCTTTGAAGGATGCCCACCATGGGAGAGCTCAACAGCTTAGATCACTGATTATCTTGGCAAAAGATGATCTTAAATAATCCCTAAGCACCCCCCCTTACTAGATCTGACTTTGCTGATAGCTACTTTATTGAGGAAAATGTACTTACTATGATATGTGGTTGTCCTTCCTAGCTATCTTAAGATGAATGCACTAACTGTAAGTCGCTCTGGATAAGAGCGTCTTAATGACTAAAATGTAAGTGTAAGTCCAGGAAGTTCTTTGTTGTCCTATTTATTCACACCATATGTTTTTTCTTCTCCTGTCCAGGCATTGAAAGCCATATTAGTCATGGACACAGCTGGCCTAGTTTTAGGATGGCGGTACTTCGACCACGCGGCCCATCTAGGCGGAGCTCTTTTTGGCGTGTAAGTCAGCTTCAAGTCCATCTGTCTGCTCTCACACTCATCCCCATTTAAACTGGCTGTTGCACAGGGCAGCAACAAAACATCTCAACCTCTATGTCAAGCTAGCTGTCTTTGACATCTTCTCCACAATATTACCCCGGCTTTGCTGATTTTGTTTGGGAGGCACCCCCCCCCAACTGTTCTTCTTACCCGATGCTGCTCCCAACCTGTCGTGGCCAAAAGTTTTGAGAATGACACAAATATTAATTTTCACAAAGTTTGCTGCTTCAGTGTCTTTAGATATTTTTGTCAGATGTTACTATGGAATACTGAAGTATAATTACAAGCATTTAAGTGTCAACGGCTTTTATTGAAAATTACATGAAGTTGATGCAAAGAGTCAATATTTGCAGTGTTGACCCTTCTTTTTCAAGACCTCTGCAATCCGCCCTGGCATGCTGTCAATTAACGTCTCGGCCACATCCTGACTGATGGCAGCCCATTCTTGCATAATCAATGCTTGGAGTTTGTCAGAATTTGTGGGTTTTTGTTTGTCCACCCGCCTCTTGAGGATTGACCACACGTTCTCAATGGGATTAAGGTCTGGGGAGTTTCCTGGCCATGGACCCAAAATATCGATGTTTTGTTCCCCGAGCCATTTAGTCATCACTTTTGCCTTCTGGCAAGGTGCTCCATCATGCTGTAAAAGGCATTGTTCATCACCAAACTGTTCCTAGATGGTTGGGAGAAGTTGCTCTCGGAGGATGTGTTGGTACCATTCTTTATTCATGGCTGTGTTCTTAGGCAAAATTGTGAGTGAGCCCACTCCCTTGGCTGAGAAGCAACCCCACACATGAATGGTCTCAGGATGCTTTACTGTTGGCATGACACAGGACTGATGGTAGCGCTCACCTTGTCTTCTCCGGACAAGCTTTTTTCCGGATGCCNAATCGGAAAGGGGATTCATCAGAGAAAATGACTTTACCCCAGTCCTCAGCAGTCCAATCCCTGTACCTTTTGCAGAATATCAGTCTGTCCCTGATGTTTTTCCTGGAGAGAAGTGGCTTCTTTGCTGTCCTTCTTGACACCAGGCCATCTTCCAAAAGTCTTCGCCTCACTGTGCGTGCAGATGCACTCACACCTGCCTGGTACTGGTGGTGCCCCGATCCCGCAGCCGAATCAAATTTAGGAGACGGCGCTTGCTGGACTTTCTTGGGCGCCCAGAAGCCTTCTTCACAACAATTGAACTGCTCTCCTTGAAGTTCTTGATGGCCAAATAAATTGTTGATTTAGGTGCAGTCTTACTGGCAGTAATATCCTTGCCTGTGAAGCCCTTTTTGTGCAAAGCAATGATGACGGCACGTGTTTCCTTGTAGGTAACCATGGATGACAAAGGAAGAACAATGATTCCAAGCACCACCCTCCTTGTGAAGCTTCCAGTCTGTTATTCGAACTCAATCAGCATGACAGAGTGATCTCCAGCCTTGTCCTCGTCAATACTCACACCTGTGTTAATGAGAGAATCACTGACATGATGTCAGCTGGTCCTTTGTGGCAGGGCTGAAATGCAGTGGAAATGTTTTTGGGGGATTCAGTTCATTTGCATGGAAATAGGGACTTTGCAATTCATCTGATCACTCTTCATGACATTCTGGAGTATATGCAAATTGCCATCATACAAACTGAGGCAGCAGACTTTGTGAAAATTTATATTTGTGTCATTCTCAAAACTTTTGGCCACGATTGTACATGTGTGGTATAGGGTCGGGTACTTCGACAGCCGAAAATTGATGAATTAAGATCTATTCTTTTAGTCTTGTTTGAGCTCTGTCCGTTCTACCTCTCTTCCTATCTCTATACGGTGCATTCTGAAAGTATTCAGACCCATTGACTTTTTCCACATTTTGTTACAGCCTTATTTTAGAATTGATGAGTAAAATGTTTATTTAATCCATCTACACACAATACCCCATAATGTCAAAGTGAAAACAGTTTTTTTGAAATTTTTGCAAATGTATAAAAAAAACTTTTCACATAAGTATTCAGACCCTTTGCTATGAGACTCGAAATTGAGCTCGGGTGCATCCTGTTTCCATTGATCATCCTTGAGGTGTTTCTACAACTTGATTGGAGCCCACCTGTGGTAAATTCAATTGATTGGACATGATTTGGAAAGGCACACACCTGTCTATATAAGGTACCACAGTTGAGAGTGCATGTCAGAGCAGAAACCAAGCCATGAGGTCGAAGGAATTGTCCGTAGAGTTCCGAGACAGGATTGTGTCAAGGTACAAATCTGAAGAAGGGTACCAAACATTTCTGCAGCATTGAAGGTCCCCAAGAACACAGTGGCCTCCATTATTAAATGGAATAAGTTTGGAACCACCAAGACTCTTCCTAGAGCTGGCCACCTGGCAAACTGAGAAATCGGGGGAGAAGGGCCTTGGTCAGGGATGTGACCAAGAACCCGATGGTCACTCTGACAGAGCTACAGAGTTCCTCTGTGGTGATGGGAGAACCTTCCAGAAGGACAACAGTCTCTGCCGCACTCCACCAATCAGGCCTTTATGGTAGAGTGGCCAGATGGATGCCACCCGTCAGTAAAAAGGCACATGATAGCCCCCTTGGAGTTTGCCAAAAGACACCTAAATTACTCTCAGACCATGAGAAACAAGATTCTCTGGTCTGATGAAACCAAGATTGAACTCTTTGGCCTTGCCACGTCTGGAAGAAACCTGGCACCTGAAGCATGGTGGTGACAGCATCATAAAAAAAACATTTAAAAAATAAACGTTTTTGCTTTATCATTATGGGGTATTGAGTGTAAATTATCGAGGGGGGGAAAAAACAATTTTACTAAATTTTAGAATAAGGCTGTAACAAAATGTGGGAAAAGTCAATGGGTCTGAATACTTTCCGAATGCACTGTATGTTCCTCACCTATTCTCTTTTTTTATTTATTTTGCAGCTGGTACATCATGTATGGCCACGAGCTGATATGGAAGAACCGCGAGCCCCTAGTGAAGGTGTGGCACGACCTTAGGACAAAGGGTCCTAGTGGTGGAGGAAACGGTGGCAGCGGCCCCCAGTAGAGCGCATTGGACTGGGTGAATGCATATGGGTGGCCTTGGCTGATGTGTAAATGTACCAGATGACAGAAGAGTGTCAATAGCATCAACAGCCTTGCTGGCCACACGAACCGAAGCCCAACTCTCCATTTACCCCACACACACAAGCTCTACGTTTGGCTCTCTCACACATTAAAATTCCATTTGCATTCAGTGCACTCTCGCTTTCTCTCTCACACACACTACATAATAATGCAGGGATTTGAGAGAAGAGGAGAGGACACATTTGTTGAGTTACTCTATGGCCTGTATTCACAAAGTGTTGATCAGGATTAGTTTAGCCTTTTAGATCATAATGATTATAGGTGAATACGGACCCGGGAGCCTACAGGTCGCCATCATCTCCCCAAATGCTGAGGTGGAGGACTAAACCCTAAGATAGGAAAACCCTACGATCACAAAACCCCTCCCACTGTCAGTACAGGGGATGGCTAGAGAGCTACATTGCATTCGGAAAGTATTCAGAACCATTGACTTTTTTCACATTTTGTTACGTTACAGGCTTATTCTAAAATTGATTAAATTGTTTTTTTTTCTTATCAATCTACACAAAATGCGCCATAATGACAAAGCAAGAAAATGTTTTTAACATTTTTGCAAATATATTGTAAGTAAAAAAATATAACATTTACGTAAGTATTCAGACCCTTTACTCAGTACGTTGTTGAAGCAGCTTTGGCAGCGATTACAGCCTCGAGTCTACTTGGGTATGACGTTAGAAGCTTGGCACACCTGTATTTGGAGTTTCTCCCGTTCTCTGCACATCCTCTCAAGCTCTATTTTCAGTTCTCTCCAGAGTTGTTCGATCGTGTTCAAGTCCGGCCCTGGCTGGGCCACTCAAGGACATTCAGAGACTTGTCCCGAAGCCATTCCTGCGTTGTCTTGGCTGTGTGCTTAGGGTTGTTGTCCTGATGGAAGGTGAACCTTCGCCCCAGTCTGAGGTCCTGAGCACTCTGGAGCAGGTTTTCATCAAGGATCTCTCTGTACTTTGCTCCGTTCATCTTTCCCTTGATCCTGACTAGTCTCCTAGTCCCTGCCGCTGAAAAACATCCCCACAGCATGATGCTGCCACCACCATGCTTCAGGTGCCAGGTTTCTTCCAGACGTGGCAAGGCCAAAGAGTTCAATCTTGGTTTCATCAGACCAGAGAATCTTGTTTCTCATGGTCTGAGAGTAATTTAGGTGTCTTTTGGCAAACTCTAAGGGGGCTATTATGTGCCTTTTTACTGATGAGTGGCTTCCATCTGGCCACTCTACCATAAAGGCCTGATTTGTGGAATGCTATAGAGATGGTTGTCTCTCCCATCTCCACAGAGCAGCTCTGACAGAGCTCCAATCAGGTTCTTTCGGTTACTAGTCCAACACTCTAACCACTAGGCTCAGTTTTGCCAGGTGGCAAGCTCTAAGAAGAGTCTTGGTGGTTCCAAACTTCTTCCATTTAAGAATGATGGAGGCCACTGTGGTATTGGGGACCTTCAGTGTTTTGGTACCCTTCCCTAGATCTGAGACTCAACACAATCCTGTCTGAGCTCTGCGGACAATTCCTTTGACCTCATGGCTTGGTTTTTTTCTTTGACATGCACTCTGTCAAAGGAGAGTGCATTTCTGGGGGACCTTTTTATATAGACGGGTGTTCCTTTCCCAATCAATTTAATTTACTACAGGTGGCCTCCAATCAAGTTGTAGAAACATCTCAAGGATGATCAATAGAAACAGGATGCACCTGAGCTAAATTTTGAGTTTCATAGCAAAGGGTCTGAATTCTTATGTAAATATGGCTTAAAAAAAATATAAAAAATTATACATTTGCAAACATTTCTTAACCTGTTTTTGCTTTGTCATTATGGGGTATTGTGTGTAGATTGATTTCTAAGGGGGAGAAAAGTATTTAATCCATTTTAGAAAATCGTCTAACAAAATGTGGAAAAGGGGAAAGGGTCTGAATACTTTCCGAATGCACTGTACAGTGTCAAAACCAATGACTTCACATCTACATTTGTTTTATATGATACACGTGTATATGATGTCTACAGTCAAAGCACTCATTATTCTCTGACCCCTGCACACCCCAAAAAAATATATTTTCGTGTGTGAAATGATAGTAGTGATTTTTCGATCCTCTCGCTTATAATTTCATCCAGCTATGAAAATGGAAGATAATGGACTTAAATACACTGAGTGTACAAAACATTAACAACCTCCCCCACCCTTTGCCCTCAGAACAGTCTCAATTTGTCTTTAACCTGTCTCCTCCCTTTCATCTACACTGATTTGAAGTGGATTAAACAAGTGACATGAAGGGATCATGGCTTTAACCTGGTCAGTCTGTCATGGAAAGAGCCGTTCTTAATGTTTTGTAGATTCAGTGTATGCACAGGAGTATTTGTTGGAGATAAATAATTTTTGTTTGTTATTGGAACCAATTAAAATGTTTATTTTAAAGGTTCCAGGCTATGGCTGTACTGTGATCTCTGTCCATTTGTACTGTATTTACCATGGTAGGATTGCATTTACTATTTCACTAAAAGTGTCCCATGTCTATCAAACTGAGAAAGGTGATGGACTTTGCTCTCTCTTCAGTCCTTCACCTATCAGTAAACCATTAACTAAGCCATAAAGCTTTTCAGTAGCAGGAATTACAGAGACAGTTGGGCAGGCTTTGTACTGCTGAATCACTGTTGTCATCTGGATACAGGAAGGAAGTCACACATGCATTTATCAGAAGACATGTGCCTTTTTGGTTTTTAAACGGGATGTTTCATATCATATTAATCTGAAATTGGCATAAACAGGCATTTGAATTTAGCTGTTTAAGCATGTTGGGCTTAAATGGTCATCTGGGATTCACTGTAGCTTTGGTGCTGGTGGGTCAGGATATTGATGTAACATAAAAAAAGAAAATGACCAAAGTCCACAAACGGTAATTGGGGAAAAAGCCAGACACTGTCTGATAAGGTTTGTAGATAAGAGGAAGTCTTCTCTCATTTCCTCTTCCTCTAGACTCACTTTTCCCCATTCGTGATACTTGAAAAAATGTATGAGAATGGCCAGTGTTTATGCTGCCTTCAATGTCAAAACAGTATTTAGCAAATTATCACCGCTGTCTTTTGCTCAGAATGAGATTCTCTTTTACATGTGCTTCCCAAATAGCACCCTGTTCCCTTTATAGGGGACTACTTTAGACTAGGGCACATAGGACTCTGGTCAAAAGTAGGGCACTATACATGTATACGGAATAGGTTGCCATTTGGGATGCACCGTTATTATTATTTTGACCATAACTCCGTATCGTGTCCTTAACTGTGTATCACAAGGTTTGGTTCAATTCCATTTAAATTCAGTCAAAAGTCAAGAATTAAAAAGGTGCCGTTTTATTTTTGGTGTGAATTTCACTTCACTTGACGAAGTTTAAATGGGAATTGACCCTGGTGTGTAATGCGATTGTGTGTTTGAGAAAGTGAACAGTAGTTTCTCTGTGTTTTAGATGTGCTGCTTCTCAGTGTGTTTGTGCGTAAGGTTCTTGAGGTTTGGACCAAAGTAGTGCAAGATATAGGGTGCCATTTGGGACGCAAGCCATTAAACCCACAGTGCAGCTCTGGGGGAGAGTAGTAGGCCACGTGCAGAGGTGAGCATGTGTGCTCATAGTGGGAGATTGTTTTGAAGGGTCATTGATCCACCCGATACCCTAATCTCACCTCAGTGGGACCACAGCCTCTGTTCCAAAAAATACCCCTCACTTTCTCTTCCTCCATCCTACCTTCCATAGCCAATCAGTGAAACAGACAACTGATTTTAAACCCCTGAATAGAACAAGTGGATAGAAACACAAACTAGACTTGAACAACAGAGGATACAAAATACCACTCAACAACACAGCAGACACAGCAACAAAGACTGAAAGTTCAAGTTATTCTCATCGCAGAAACAGTATGTACATTGGTTTACTTTTCCATTTCTTTGTTTGAGAAATTGGTTTATACAGGATGGTGTAACATAGTCTTAGCTAATAATTAAATTCCTTGCGATTAGATTTCTCTAAACATTTTAGATGGATTGAGTTTAAATTGATCAATGTTATACACAATTGGACATTTTGTATTGAACTGTTGTTTTTGTTTGATTTGCTAAAGAAGTGAAAACTTTCAATGTTCCTTCCATTCGATCACTTTACTAAAGATAGATAAGTTTGTGACTTACAAAATATATTTCCCCCGAAGCACTGATAGGTTCACACAAACCCAGCTGGGGGAAAATGTTGCACCATGCCCCATTACATGCTTTTGTGGTTGTAAACTGGTTTTCTGGTTGAGAAGACATATAATCAGTTTACAACCATCTGATGTCTGTTACACCAGGTAAAGATGCCTTTTTCATGCCTTCAGAAAGTATTCATACCCCTTGACTTATTCCACATTTTGTTGTATTACAGCCTGAATTCAGAATTGATTAAATATGTTTTAGCCTGGGGGGCAAGGTTTACGTTCCAACAGGACAATGACCCCAAGCATACAGCAAAATCAATGCTGGAATGGCTTCCAAACAATAATGTGAAAGTCCTTGAGTGGCCCAGTTGAAGCCCATACTTGAATCCCATTGAAAATCTGTGGAAAGACTTGAATATTGCTGTTCACCGCCACTTCCCACTCCCCAGAAAATCTGCAAGGAAAAATGGGAGAAAGTCACCAAATCCAGTTGAAGTCGGAAGTTTACATACACCTTAGCCAAATACATTTAAATCCGTTTTTTACAATTCCTGACATTTAATCCTAGTACAAATTCCCTGTCGTAGATCAGTTAGGATCATCACTTTATTTTAAGAATGTGAAATGTCAGAAGAATAGTAGAGAAATATTTATTTCAGCTTTTATTTCTTTCATCACATTCCCAGTGGGTCAGAAGGCTACATACTCAATTAGTCTTTGGTAGCATTGCCTTTAAATTGTTTAACTTGGGTCAAATGTTTTGGGTAGCATTCCACAAGCTTCCCATAATAAGTCGAGTGAATTTTGGCCCATTCCTCCTGACAGAGCTGGTGTAACTGAGTCGGGTTTGTTGGCCTCCTTGCTCGCACACACTTTTTCAGTTTTGCCCACAAACTTTCTATAAGATTGAGGTCAGGGCTTTGTGATGGCCACTCCAATACCTTGACTTTGTTGTCCTTAAGCCATTTTGCCACAACTTTGGAAGTATGCTTGGAGTCATTGTCCATTTGGAAGACCCATTTGTGACCAAACTTTAACTTCCTGACTGATGTCTTGAGATGTTGCTTCAATATATCCACATAATTTTCCTTCCTCATGATGCCATCTATTTGGTGAAGTACACCAGTCCCTCCGGCAGCAAAGCACCCCCACAACATGATGCTGCCACCCCCGTGCTTCACGGTTGGGATGGTGTTCTTCGGGCTTGCAAGCCTCCCCTTTTTCCTCCAAACATAACCATGGTCATTATGGCTAAACAGTTCTATTTTTGTTTCATCAGACCAGAGGACATTTCTCCAAAAAGTATGATCTTTGTCCCCATGTGCAGTTGCAAACCGTAGTCTGGCTTTTTTATGGCGGTTTTGGAGCAGTGGCTTCTTCCTTGCTGAGCGGCCTTTCAAGTTATGTCGATATAGGACTCGTTTTACTGTGGATATAGATACTTTTGTAACTGTTTCCTCCAGCATCTTCACAAGGTCCCTTGCTGTTGTTCTGAGATTGATTTGCACTTTTTGCACCAAAGTACGTTCATCTCTAGGAGACAGAACGCGTCTCCTTCCTGAGTGGTATGACGGCTGTGTGGTCCCATGGTGTTTATACTTGTGTACTATTGTTTGTACAGATGAACGTGGTACCTTCAGGCATTTGGAAATTGCTCCCGAGGATGAACCAGACTTGTGGAGGTCTACAATGTTTTTTCTGAGGTCTTGGCTGATTTCTTTTGATTTTCCCATGATGTCAAGCAAAGAGGCACTGAGTTTGAAGGTAGGCCTTGAAATACATCCACAGGTACACCTCCAATTGACTCAAATGATGTCAATTAGACTATCAGAAGCTTCTAAAGCCATGAATGATGTCAATTAGCCTATCAGAAGCTTCTAAAGCCGTTATTTTCTGGAATTTTCCAAGCTGTTTAAAGGCACAGTCAACTTAGTGTACGTAAACTTCTGAACCACTGGAATTGTGACACAGTGACTTATAAGTAAAATAATCTGTCTGTAAACAATTGTTGTAAAAACTACTTGTGTCATGCACAAAGTAGATGTCTTAACCGGCTTGCCAAAACTATAGGTTGTTAACAAGAAATTTGTGGAGTGGTTGAAAAACGAGTTGTAATGACTCCAACCTAAGTGTATGTAAACTTCCGGCTTCCACTGTACAAAGCTGATACAGACAATGTTGCTTCTACAAAGTATTAACTCGGGTGTGAATACTTATGGAAATGTAATATTTCTGTATTTTATTTCATTTTCAATAAATGTGCTAAAATTCTTAACATTTTTACACTTTGTCATTATGGGGTATATTGTGTAGATGTGTGACAAAAAAATCGATTTAATTCATTTTGAATCCAGGCTGTAAATCAAGGGGTATAAATATTTTCTGATGCTACTGTATGTTGGTGGTTCAGATAACGTGGTTTTAGCAACCAGGAAAATACTTTATCAAAACACCCTTTTTTTTTATATATATTTTTATACAGTGAGGGAAAAAAGTATTTGATCCCCTGCTGATTTTGTACGTTTTCCCACTGACAAAGAAATTATCAGTCTATAATTTTAATCGTTGGTTTATTTGAACAGTGAGAGACAGAATAACAACAAAAAAATCCAGAAAAACGCATGTGAAAAATGTTAGAAATTGATTTGCATTTTAATGAGGGAAATAAGTATTTGACCCCCTCTCAATCAGAAAGATTTATGGCTCCCAGGTGTCTTTTATACAGGTAACGAGCTGAGATTAGGAGCAATCAATCAGATTCCAAACTCTCCACCATGGCCAAGACCAAAGAGCTCTCCAAGGATGTCAGGGACAAGATTGCAGACCTACACAAGGCTGGAATGGGCTACAAGACCATCGCCAAGCAGCTTGGTGAGAAGGTGACAACAGTTGGTGTGATTATTTGCAAATGGAAGAAACACAAAAGAACTGTCAATCTCCCTCGGCCTGGGGCTCAATGCAAGATCTCACCTCGTGGAGTTGCAATGATCATGAGAACGGTGAGGAATCAGCCCAGAACTACATGGGAGGATCTTGTCAATGATCTCAAGGCAGCTGGGACCATAGTCACCAAGAAAACAATTGGTAACACACAACGCCGTGAAGGACTGAAATCCTGCAGCGCCCGCAAGGTCCCCCTGCTCAAGAAAGCACATATACATGCCCGTCTGAAGTTTGCCAATGAACATCTGAATGATTCAGAGGACAACTGGGTGAAAGTGTTGTGGTCAGATGAGACCAAAATGGAGCTCTTTGGCATCAACTCAACTCGCCGTGTTTGGAGGAGGAGGAATGCTGCCTATGACCCCAAGAACACCATCCCCACTGTCAAACATGGAGGTGGAAACATTATGCTTTNGCCAAGGCAACAAAGGAGTGGCTCAAGAAGAAGCACATTAAGGTCCTGGAGTGGCCTAGCCAGTCTCCAGACCTTATTCCGATAGAAAATCTGTGGAGGGAGCTGAAGGTTCGAGTTGCCAAACGTCAGCCTCGAAACCTTAATGACTTGGAGAAGATCTGCAAAGAGGAGTGGGACAAAATCCCTCCTGAGATGTGTGCAAACCTGGTGGCCAACTACAAGAAATGTCTGACCTCTGTGATTGCCAACAAGGGTTTTGCCACCAAGTACTAAGTCATGTTTTGCAGAGGGGTCAAATACGTATTTCCCTCATTAAAATGCAAATCAATGTATAACATTTTTCACATGCATTTTTCTGGATTTTTTTTGTTGTTATTCTGTATCTCACTGTTCAAATAAACCTACCATTAAAATTATAGACTGATCATTTCTTTGTCAGTGGGCAAACGTACAAAATCAGCAGGGGATCAAATACTTTTTTCCTCACTGTACATATAAAGAAATACAAATTACAAATTGAACAGATACATCCTTTTATCCCCCTATACTTTTTGAAACACCTCCCTTTAACAACAAAAGCAGCATACATACAAAGATAAAATAAATGTACGATTGAAAATAATAATATATAAATATACATATGCACACAAGTACACACACACACACATATACAAACACACACAAAAAAATATCACAACATACTATCCCTTCCTACCCACACCCTCCTGATCAATAGAAGGCTGTATAATAAAGGAAATTAAAGGCTACCATGTCAAGTTATCAGTACATCCTCTGAGTGTATTTAATTTTTTCTAAGTGTAGAAAAGACATATCTTTCAACCAGGATGATGCAGTGGGAGGTTTGAAGGATTTCCAGTTAAGCAAGATCTTCTGGAGGGCTATAAGGAAGGCAAACACTACAACGGTCGCTTTACTGGAACTCCAAATATAGCTATTAGAGGACGAGGCTGCAAGTCAACATCTAGAATTTTATTAAAAACATACAGTGAGGGAAAAAAGTATTTGATCCCCTGCTGATTTTGTACGTTTGCTCCCTTTAAGAGTGTGCTCCTAATCTCGTTACCTGTATAAAAGCCACCTGCGAGCCAGAAATCTTTCTGATTGAGAGGGGGTCAAATACTTATTTCCCTCATTAAAATGCAAATCAATTTCTAAAATTTTTCACATGCGTTTTTCTGGATTTTTTGTTGTTATTCTGTCTCTCACTGTTCAAATAAACCTACCATTAAAATTATAGACTGATCATTTCTTTGTCAGTGGGCAAACGTACAAAATCAGCAGGGGATCAAATACTTTTTTCCCTCACTGTATGGGTAGAGTTTGCCGGAGTGAATGAACATCTATCACGTGTCATTCGTGTCTGGGAGGAATTTACTTAGTTTTACTTAGTTTTTCTTTGATGTAGTGAATTCTGTGCAAGACTTTGAACTGAATGAAACTTAACCGAGCTCATGAGGATGTGGAGTTAACCCTAAGAAGAGCCTCCTCCCACCAGTCATATGCAAGGTCAAGTTCAAGTTCACTACCCCAGTCTGTCTTGATTTTGTTTATTGGAGAGGGTTCAGAGGACAGCATAATGTCATATAATCTAGAAATCAGACCTTGCAGATTCCAAAGTAGGCACAAAATCTCCTCTAGCAACGTCTTGGGAGGTAGTTGAGGAAAGGTGGGAAAATGAGAGCGAACAAAGTTACGGGTTTGAAAATAGTGGAAAAGATTAGAATGAGCAAGATTAGATTTAGCTACGAGATCATTAAAACTGACAAACTTCCCATCTAAAAATACATATTTGAAACAAACGAAGCCTCTCTCACACCACAAAACAAACGCCTGGTGGAGTTTCTAGGGTAAAAATAGGTGGTTGATAAAGATAGCGCTTCGAAGAGAAGGGGCGGAAAGTCTAAAATGTTGACGAAATTGTCTCCAGATCTTCAAAGTATAGCACACAATGGGGTTTCCCGTATACTTTGAAGGACACAGGGACAGTGGGGCACAAGCAAGAGCAGAAAGAGAGGATGATTGGCAGGAGTGCGCCTCTAATGAGCACCAGTTGGTACCTGGAGCATTACACCAGACCATAATCTTTTGAATATTGGCTGCCCAATAGTAAAGCTGTAAATTTGGAAGTGCCAGTCCTCCATCTTGTCTTCTTCTTTGAAGTATTGCTCTACGTATCCTAGGTGATTTGCCTGCCCAGATAAAATGACTGATGAGCCTATCCAAATTAACAAAACGCCCTTATACAACTGTCATACAACCTGGCCATGATGACATACAATATATCATACTGAAGACAGTGCAACCAGTTTTGCCTACTGGGATATAGCTAACACTACAGTGTTTGTAGGTTCATAACTACAACATAACAAAAACATTTTGTTGTGGCTTCTCTCTTCCCAGTAAATCAGGCGGCAGGACGGACACCATGATTTTAGCCTTCCAGGTCCTGGGTCTGTCTTTAGGGGTGATGGGCTGGTGTCTGGAGAACAGCTGCACTAGTTCCCATTCCTGGAGGGTCCTCAGCCACTCTGGGGCTGTCACAACCAACAGCTGGCAGTTCGAGGGCCTGTGGATGACCTGCGCAGCCACGTCCCTGGGCTCTGTGCAGTGCCAGAAGTACAAGACTGTACTGGGGCTACCAGGTGAGAGACATGCAGGCCTCAGTGCAATACTCACATGCAGTATTAAATGGGCAATCTGTAGTTTAAACAACAACAAAAAGGTATTGGTAAACAGCTAAGGAATGGTGTTAGAGAAATGTAACCACTTTCAAATTCAAAGACAGAGCTATGGATTCAAGGACTGACCATCCAAACTATAGTTTTAACCATGTTTTGAAGCTATATAGTCTTTGTTTGCAATTACATTGTTCTGATGGAGTACAACAGTTGAACTAAGCTCATGAGGCATTTATAATTTGTAGTCTTCAAAAATCTATGGGTTTATGTTATTAATTTAAAAGTAAAACATTTGATTACAGATTGCCCTGCCAGGATTTTTTTTCTATGATCAAATACAAATCTTTGAATGTTGTAAACAACTTCTTTGGTAATCAAATAAACATACTTCCTTCCTTGGTAGATGCCTCCAAGTTCCAAAATGAGTAGTGTGTTTGCATGGACAGTAGTTTGTGGGCAAAAGCACTGTGTAAACATTGGTGGTTTTTGATTAAATTCCAGCCAAGCGTGACCCAGCAGTTAGATATCGGCTGCTGATTAAAATACTTGATGTAGTTTTACCCTTGTCTAAAGTGACTGTGCTGCTTTGATAATTGTCCATACAACACAAATTCATTAAGAAACTGAGCAAAGATCTAAAGAAGTATTTACATAACAAAAGTATTGTGTAGATGAGACTGACATACAGTATCTGTGAAATCAATTATAGTAGGCCTGTAGTACAGTGTCCATATTAGGACAACCAAAGTCTAAGCAGTACTTTTTGAAGCTGTTCTCATATTGACAACGTAGTACGGTATCATTTTTTACTTCCTTTCCTACGTGACTGCCACTTTCAACTGTCAACCTCCAGACTGAAGAATGCATGTCATATGGTCTCAGTTTCAGGCCATGAAGGTAACAGGGGTTGTAAATCGCACAAGTATCATTGTGTCATCACTCAGTCAATCATTGACAGTCACACTGACCTTGGTTTCCTTTCATTGTGTGTGTGTGTCAAATCAAATCAAATTGTATTGGTCACATACACATGGTTAGCAGATGTTAATGCGAGTGTAGCAAAATGCTTGTGCTTCTAGTTCTGACCGTGCAGTAATATCTAACAAATAATCTAACAATTTCCCAACAACTACCTAATACACACAAATCTAACAAGTAATCGAACAATTCGTCAACAACTACCTAATACACACAAATCTAACAAGTAATCTAACAATTCCCCAACAACTACCTAATACATACAAATCTAAAGGGGTGAATGAGAATATGTACATATAAATATATGGATGAGCGATGGCCATAGGCAAGGTGCAGTAGATGGTTTAAAATACAGTATATACATGTGATATGAGCAATGTAAGATATGTAAACATTATTAAAGTGGCATTATTTAAAGTGGCATTGTTTAAAGTGACTAGTGATCCATTTATTAAAGTGTCCAGTGATTGGGTCTCCTTACAGTATATACATGTGATATGAGTAATGTAAGATATGTAGATGTTATTAAAGTGGAATTATTTAGAGTGTGTGTGTGGGTGTGCCTCTATTACACTGCAACAGACTCCTAGATAACCACACATTCATAAGAATGATGAACTGGAGTTAGAACCGTAGTCACCTCACCACCAAAGGTCGGAGTACTTTCATTGTTACAGAGAGAGATATTAAAAGAGTATTGTCTAACCTGAATATTCTAAGGAGACACCAATGGCAAACACCAATGGCAGGTACTGTATCTATTGTGAAACTCCTGATTTTATAGTAGAGAAAGTCAAACAGTGGGTCAGGATGGGTGTCATCGCTTTCGATGAACCAATGAAAACCAATTTTGATGAACCAATCTGTCATATTGTTTATCTCCTTAGACCACACCTAAGCTCAAAACCCTGGTCACCGTCACTTTATAGGTGAAGCCTCTATGGTTTTTACATGCCTCTTATTGCTTTACAACCCCTGTGCAAAGACTAAAGTTCTCTGCATTTGAAACAAGACAACAGACATTGGAGACCGAGCAAGGACATACAACAACTTGCATATCTCGTGAGGCCATTTTCAATCATCCTGTGTGTCTGAGGGTTTCAACCTCAAGACTTTGGAAGCATTTTCCTACACCTGTGTGTTTGTGCTCTGGGTGATCATGTCGACAGCAGTGGAACTAACTGGGTTTTTGTTGTGCGTGGCAAGCTGGCTGCTCACCGGCTCCTCACTAGCCAATGACTACTGGAAGATGTCCTCAGTGTCTGGCAGTGTAATCGTATCCACACGCCAGTTCCAGAATCTATTTCACTCGTGTGCTGAGAACAGCGCCGGCATTAGGAACTGCAAAGACTTTGAGTCTATGCTCGCTCTGCCTGGTAGGTACTGGACTGACTACAACTCCCATACTGGACTAATAGATCATTTCCAAAACCTGTCTCAAATATTTTCGGCAAATTAGTTTGACACCCCTGGTCAAAGGCAACTCTAAAGGAAAATGTTTCCTGCTCCTCTATGTCACTGGCCAACTCAAATGGTTAATGTTATGTGATGCGATTTTTCTGTGTAAAGGTCAATCAATTACATACAACAACCTTGAATAGTCAGTTTTGTTAGATTCCTGGTGTTTCCAAATGTTTAAAGAATAAGAGGAACACAATGTCTTCATATTTTCAATGGAGTGTCTCTTCAGCAAACATGAATGATCCATGTATTGGTACAGTTCTGTCTCTTAGACACATCCTACATCTGAGTTAAAGCCTCCATTTGTGTGTTCTGTAGGTGACATACAGGAATTTGATATCAGCCTTTAGCAGTGTCTAACAATGAAAAAAGGCCACCAGCACTCGCTTGATAGCAGCAATTGAAGTCTGTTTATTTTCTTTAGGCAACATGTCCCACTAGTACACCCTACAAACGTTTCTGCTATGCCTTCTTCAGTGTGTGTGTGTGTGTTGTTAGACACGCAAGAGGATAGAGTATATTCCTCCCTCTCCAACTCTCAGTCTACTCAGGCTCTCTATCGATCCAATGTCTGTTGTTGACTGGAACTCTGTCGCTTCCTGTGGTCAGGTTACATACAGGCATGTCGAGCCCTGATGATCATCGCTCTGCTCCTGGGTCTAGCGTCCATCATTGTGTCAGTGCTGGGGCTGAAATGTACAAAGATCGGCAGCACTTCTGAACAGGCCAAGGGCAAAATCGCTCTGACAGGCGGCAGCTTGTTCATCTTATCAGGTGTGTCCCCAACTTCCAACTGCCAGCATCATCAGCTTTATTCAGTTCTCCTCTCATCTTAGTACCAATCTCTCTCTCTCTCTATTTTTCTTCCCCTCTCTCCTCCCTACTCCCCATCTCTCTTTCTTTTGCCGTTTATCAACCATCTCAATCTGCCTCTCCTGCAGGTCTTTCCACCTTGACTGCTGTGTCATGGTACGCTGCACGGGTGGTGCAGGAGTTCCATGATCCATTCTTTGTAGGAGTAAGGTGAATACACATCCCAAAAGCTGAAAGTACTGCCTGCAAATTGGCATTCTAATTAGGGCTAGGAGTTTTTTCCGGCCAGGTCACATCACTCAACCAATCAATTAAAACCATTTTCATAAAAACCTTTTATTGAAGGAATCATTCTGATTTGGGTACACACACACACAGGTAAAGTTGACTAATTCTCTGTCCCTGTAGGTTTGAGCTGGGTGCAGGTCTATACATGGGTTGGGGAGCTGCCTGTTTGGCCATTCTAGGTGGGGTCATGCTCTGCTTTTCCTGTAAGAGGGGTCCATCAGGACCAACCACAGGGTGAGTAATTGCATCCACAAATCTTAGTCCCAAATTGCACCCTAATCCCTATATAGTGTACTATAGGGCTCTGGTCCATTTGGGATGCAACCAAAGACACTTCCTACTCCCAAAGTTATTGGCAAGGTAACCATTATCCTACCTGGTTGGACAAAGTGAGGACAACACTATCTCAGATCTCCAAGCAGGTGATTGGCTAGCCAACACTAGTTAGCTAGCGACTTCCCATCTGTTACATGAGCTAGTCAAAGAAATCCTTGTTGTCCAATCTATTATACCCTACTTTTCTTACAGGGGATATTCACACAACTACTCCAAAACAAGCGGTGGACAACAGATCTACAAGGCAGCACATGTGTCAGAGTCTGGGAGTTCAAAAGCGTATGTTTAAAGCAGTTTAAAATGTGTTTTATTTTCAATCTAATTGTTTGTTTGTCTGTTTCCAGTTGTTTCTTCACCGAAGTGCGAATTTACTGGTTTGAATTTGCCATTATATATTTTTGTTTGTTTTTGTGGTCTTGAGTTGAGTCACTGTGAATATTAATGCAATGTTTATTACTTTGAAATGTATTGAAAATAAAAACATTGCTCTGTTGATGATTATTGTTCTATTGATATTGGATATCCAAATGAATGAAAAGTATAAGCTATGCCACAACTCCAAATTAATGTAAAAGATACAGGTCGGCAGGTAGCCAAGTGGTTAGAGCGTTGGACTAGTAACCGAAAGGTTGCAAGATTGAATCCCAGAGGTACCAAGGTAAAAATCTGTCTGTTCCTAGGCTGTCATTGGAAATAAGAATTTGTTCTTAACTGACTTGCCTAGATAAATAAAAAAAATATATATAAATACCCACTGGGCACAGATGTCTAATCCACATTGGTTCAATGACATTGAAACAATTTGATTCAACCAGTGGGTAAGCATCAAATACAGCACGTACCTGAATTTTATAGTCCTTCCTGTGATTCGAAACTGACTACAGCCATATGTTCAAGTAATGTCTTGTGATCGCTCAGCTCCCTGCTGGACATTTAAATTAATACTCTACTCAAATTAAAAACAATTATATTCTGTTATTTACTATTTAACATTTCATCTGATATGTGTCTAACCCAGATACTTGGGTCAGAATCTGTTGTACAAATCTACAGTTGGATTGCTTCAGACAAGGTAAAATAATTGGTTAATGTAACCGGCGTCACTGTGCTAAATTATCTGTTTCACTTCCTCCCTCAACTTGCCTCTGACTGGGCTTGAACCACACTTGAACCACACTTAGAAAAAAAAGATTATTTAGAGTTCTAGATCCTTTTGGTTATTTGGTAAAAATGAAAGAACCCTTTTCAGAAAAGGTTAAATCCTTAAGGTTCTATAATAATTTTTTTTTTAACATCACTGCCCACCAACTGCCATTTAACCAGCATGACCACTGTCTGGTTTCAGAAGACTGTTGTTGAAAATGCCAATAAGCATTCAAACATTTTAGGTAAGCAAAGTATATTTTTAAATTGAAATATATGAAGTCAATCATTTGATAATCTATAGGCTAGAATAGATAAGGTCAAACGACCAGTGGAAAAAAATATCAGAATTGGGCTACCTGACTAAATGCAGCCATAGAGCTACATACCCAGCCTGACATTGGCAGTTAGCTAATTGTTATTTTTATTTCAGTGTGGAGTCAGATTGGGGACTATGTTTCATGATGCTATAAGAGTGTACTGAGTAATGCTAAACTCTAAATGTGATTTATGGGCTTACGGAGGTAATAACCTCTCCCTCAACATCAACTAAACAAAGGAGCTGATCGTGGACTTCAGGAAACAACAGAGGGAGCACGCCCCTATCCACATCGACAGGGCCGCAGTGGAGAAGGTGGAAAGCTTCAAGTTCCTTGGTGTACATATCGCTGACAATCTGAAATGATCTGAAATGATCCACCCACACAGACAGTGTGGTGAAGAAGGCGCAACATCGAGGCTTAAAAAATTCAGAAGGCAAGGTCAGTACAGGTGCATCAATGCTGGGACTGAGAGACTGAAAAACATATATCTCAAGGCCATCAGACCAGCCTCCAACCAGTACCCTGCCCTGAACTTTAGTCACTGTCACTTGCCAGTTACCACCCGGTTACTCAGCCCTGCACCTTAAGAGGCTGCTGCCTATTTACATAGACATAGAACATTGGTCAGTTTAATCATGTTTACATACTGTTTTACTCACTTAATATGTATAGACTGTATCTTAGTCAAGGCCTATCCTATTTAACTATTGCTGTACATAAACTATTCTATCCTACGTATTATTCAGGTGTACTACTACTATACAGTGAGGGAAAAAAGTATTTGATCCCCGGCTGATTTTGTACGTTTGCCCACTGACAAAGAAATGATCAGTCTATAATTTTAATGGTAGGTTTATTTGAACAGTGAGAGACAGAATAACAACAAAAAAATCCAGAAAAACACGTGAAAAATGTTATAAATTGATTTGCATTTTAATGAGGGAAATAAGTATTTGACCCCCTCTCAATCAGAAAGATTTCTGGCTCCCAGGTGTCTTTTATACAGGTAACGAGCTGAGATTAGGAGCACACTCTTAAAGGGAGTGCTNTTGTTACCTGTATAAAAGACACCTGTCCACAGAAGCAATCAATCAATCAGATTCCAAACTCTCCACCATGGCCAAGACCAAAGAGCTCTCCAAGGATGTCAGGGACAAGATTGTAGACCTACACAAGGCTGGAATGGGCTACAAGACCATCGCCAAGCAGCTTGGTGAGAAGGTGACAACAGTTGGTGTGATTATTCGCAAATGGAAGAAACACAAAAGAACTGGGTAAAGTCTACAAAACGTAGACAATCATAGCAAGTTATAGCTTTGGGAACAAACTGTTTTGAGATCAAATATTTCATCGATGAGAATTGGCAGAATGTCAAAATCCATCTCCTTCAATCTTCTCCCACTGCCGGCCAGTGGATTTCCCTGGAAACGCCAAGCGGATGCTTATCCGGTGAAGTATGACTCAACCTGTACTTTTTTTGTTGTTGTTTGTTACCAAAATGTGCAGTCCGCAACACCGCGTCTAGCCTGCGGGAAATTCACACGGGAGCTGTGTCCAATACCCTTACTACATACTGTAAAGACCCTGGGTTTATAAGCGCGGATATCGACTCTGCCGCACAGTCGATAGCTCGCTGGACTTCGGGCTAGAAGGTCGAGGGTTCGAAGCCTGCTCCCTGCCTGTTTCATTACAATACATTATTAGTTAATTTTAGTATTCTGTAAACGAACGGTATCCTTTCAGTTGAGCATGCTCGTGTTCCGTCCGTCTACCGGAAGTTGATTCTGTTACTATGCAGCCTCTCGCTAGCAAGACATTTGTGTTCTTATTCAACCTGGAATTTAGACGGTCCATTGGTAAACTCAGAACATTTCCCCCTCTGTTCAGAGCTCACACCGGCCGAGGAGTCGTGTTCTGACCATCACAACGGCATTGCACACCTTTCCTGAAGAACGACATTATGGGCCCGACAAGTCCGGAAATAGCGTCCACTGCGTGTTTTCTTCCTGTTAGCCAATGTAGCGTGACATCCGGGAGCTTGTGGCACACTAACCCTATCCACACTAGGACCAAGAACCACACTACATACTAAACAGACGTCACAAATACTACGGTTACTATTGGTGCTCGAACCCTTCCTAAAAAGAAAAGCCAAACTGGTTGTAAAGTTGAAGCTGGACCGACTGGAGTTGGTTAGTTCACCTTGGGATATTTTAAACGGAAAAACAACACCACACCAAACGCCTAACTGTTCAATTGCGCCTGAAGAATCGTTTAGCCGGTGTGAAGTTGCTGGATCTCGGCTTTTCTCATAAATATTTTGGGGCTTTCGTCTCGGCTGACGAATGTCGACTGCCTTGATTAGCTACCGTTTGCTTACTGGCTGCTAGCTATGTGGTTTTCATCAACTGTTTTCCCAGCATCAACTATCGCCAGGTTAACACAATTAGGCAGCTGAAAACCACATGTCAGGATCTGAGTGGGTTTGTAAGTAGCTGGTTGCCAATATGTTCCATTCCTCTTGTTGCTAGCTACCAGGCTAGCTAATGACTTCGTGTTTGTGAAAACCGCTAGTTAGCGTTAGCAGATGGACTTCTAGCCAGCTTGTCGTGCTAAAGGTACTGTAACGTACAAACAAGCTGGCTAACACTAACTACATAAAGTAACTTTTGATATTTTTTGTTAGCTGACTAGTTACTGTAGCAGGCATGTGGCTTAATGTTAGCTAGTTAAAGTTTGCTAGAATGATCCTAGCTAGACCAGGGAGGGCTACCATAATATGCAAAATTGACAGTTTAATTAGGATTTTTTTTTTGATTGTGTATTTGCATGCGCTGTCAATCTGATGGCTATGCCCTGCCATCCAGGACCTCTATACCAGGCAGTGTCAGAGGAAGGCCCATTGCCACCCAAACTATAGACTGTTCTCTCTGCTACCGCACGGCAAGCGGTACCAGGTCTGGAACCAACATGACCCTGAACAGCTTCTACCCCAAGCCATTAGACTGCTAAATAGCTCATCAAAAAGGCTGCCTGCATTGACTTTTTTGTTGTTGCACAAACCCTTTTACTGACATACTGACACCCCAACACACACTACATATGCCTACACACATGAATACTGAAGTCACACACACTTTCACACTCACCACGTACGCTGCTGTTACTGTCTTATCTATGCTGTTGTGTGGTCACTTTAGTCCTACCTATATGTACATAGCTACCTCAATTACCACCTACCCCTGCACATCGACTTTGTACTGGTACTCCCATGTTTTTTTACTCCTTGTTATTCACTGTGTATTTATTCCTTGTCACTATTTTCTTTTCTATCTTTATCATTAACTGCATGGTTGGAAAAGGACCGTAAGTATGCATTTTACTGTTAGTGTACCTGTTTACAAAGCATGTGACAACTAAAATTAGATTTGTTTTTTTTATTGCCTTCAGACCAACCAAAGCTGTTTGTGGTTGAGATACAGGTTTTGAATTCAGTCTTTGACTGTGGTCATATAGTTAGCTATAGCAAATATCTATTATATTGGCAAGATGGTCAAGTGACCGCTCCTAACAATGGAATTAGATTTTCTCAAAGATGGGAGGTGAGATCAGGTGGGACCATTGTAGCCAATTGACCTCGATTTAAAAAAAAAAAAAAAATCAAAAATCCTTCGTGGACTGATTTTGGGTATAGTAAACCATCACTTCGCCTCTTCCTCTCTCTCTATTCCCTGTCTGACTTTTTTCATAATATTGATATTCCACCTAAAATGTGGTATTTTGGAATATTACAGAATCAAATGGAACATGGATGTATTATAACAAGGATAAAGCAGCAGTACTTGCCTTGCCTGTTTATTCTTATTAGACTTGGCTTTACTTGAGATGCTTTTACCAGTCATTTGTCTTGAAATGGGTTCATGAGGCTGGGTGTGATGGATGTATTGACTTCTTGGTGGGTGGGTGTGTGTGCAGTTGGTGATGGCAGAGCGACGTGTGGAGTGCTCATGGAAAAGAGACGTCGCAGAGCAGCTGAAGCAGAGGGACCGTGTGCAGCAGCAGGACTTCGAGGAGATCATTCACCAATGTTAGTGCCCATACGTCTCAGTGCTCAAGATGCTGTTGATTAACTGTTTTGTTTCTGCTACCTGCGCAGTTATCCCAGAATGTGTTTGAAGGACCTATTTGTGTTCTTCTCAGATAACCGTCTCCTGGAGAAGTCCAATCTACAGGCTGTTCTTTCAGAGATACCAGGCGGACAAATATGACTGCAGGTAGGCCTCACCAAGATTTGACCTCTGAACTTGTGTGTTGCGAAGTCAAGCTACTACCATATTTTGTGAAAGAAATTCCCTTTTTTTTTTTTTTTTTTTACTAGGCATGTCAGTTAAGAACATTCAAATTTTCAATGACGGCCTAGGAACAGTGGGTTAACTGCCTTGTTCAGGGGCAGACCAACATTTTTACCTTTTCGGCTCAGGGATTAGATCTTGCAACCTTTCGGTTACTAGTCCAACACTCTAACCACTAGGCTTCCTGCTTATACCTATCCATCCAATCGTTTCAGATCTGCTTGAGTGCCTAGGGGATAGCGGTTCATTTAGAGCTGGTCCTTGTTATAAGAAATGTTGTTTACATTTGAGGGGATGGCGGTCCATAAATCCCTTGCTTGTGAAAAATTCTAAACGGAATCCTTGGGACGAACAACTGTCACCCTATTGAAGTTGAAACTGTAAGGGTTAAAGATGTCCCAAGGATCCCGGATAGCACTAACTTGGCTTGTGGCCTTGTCTAACCATCTGTTTGGTTCCTCAGCCCGGGGGTGGACTCAAGTCGCAGCGACACCTTACAGCAGGAGATGGCCCAGATGCGAATCAGGCACCAGGAGGAGCTGACAGAGCGTCATAAGAAACGGAATGAGGTTAGCCTGTTTATGGTGCCTGTCCAGGCCAAACCTTCCTCTGGAGAACTACACTGTAGGCTTTCACTCCGACCCTAAACTAGCACAGCTGATTCAGCTAATTGACTTTCTGGGGTGCAGCTAATAGTATAATTGTGTGTGTGCTAGATTAGCGCTGGGGCGAAATCTGGAGGGTAGCTCTCCAGAAGGAGGATTGGGGCACCCCTTGGCCAGTGTCTGAAAATGTTACTAGCTGTCAAATCCTTATTTCCTCTCAAAATGAACTGGGCCCGGTTTCCGGATAGCAATGGAACGGGCTTCGGGTGTTTTAACGATGCGTCTAAGACAAGGGGTGAAGATGTAACATACGCTTCCCTAAACACCACGCAGAGAGAATTGTCGCAAAGTGCTTCGTTGAGGCGTGTCGATACTGATAGGAACGAAAGGCAACGCTGCTCTCGGATCAGCTTTCTCCATTCCATGAATGGAGCAAAGTGCAGAGGTCTTTAATCCTTGATTTAAAAACCTGCTCCAGAGACCACGCAGAAGTGGCTTCGGTACAAGTCTCTGAATGTCCTTGAGTGGTCCAGCCAGAGCCCGAACTTAAACCTGATCAAATATCTCTGGAGAAACCTGAAAATAGCAGTGCAGCAACACTTACCATCCAACCTGACAGTGCTTGAGAGGATCTGCAGAGATGAATGGGAGAAACTCTCCAAATACAGGTGTGCCAAGCTTGTCGAGTCATACCCAAGGAGACTCAAGGCTGTAATTGCTGCCAAAGGTGCTTCAACAAAGTACAGTGTCAAGGATCTGCATACCTATCTAAATGTGAGATTTCAGTTTTATATTTAATAGATCAGCAAAAATTTCTGTTTTTGCTTTGTTATTATGGGGTGTTGTGTGTAGATTGAGGGGGGAGAACTATTGAATCAATCTTAGAACAAGGCTGTAATGTGGAAAAAGTCAAGGGGTCTGAATACTTTCCAAAGGCACTGTATGTGCGTGTTAGAGGATGCATCTTGATGGCGCTGATAATTAACACACTTTGTCAGATTTTGTTTCCCATGTGGGATATATCTAGGGCCAAATCTGGGAGTGACAGTTGCACTTATTGACCGACCATCAAATATTAAACTGCTCGATTGATCTAAAACGGGGTCTTGGACATAACTATTGCTTCGTTAGTAATTAAATGGCTTTTTAAAATCACATTTCTGCCAGGAACTTAGAGGTTTTGTGGAAGTTGTTCCAAAGAAAATTCATAAATTATGTGGTAACAAAGTCGGAACTCGACTCTTGCTCAATGTTTCCTTTTTTTATTGCTTGTTTTGAATAGGCCTAATTCCATCTAATGTGAATGGGGTAATTGGTTTGATAATTCCCAATTGTTCCCTCTAGTAAGTCTACCTTTATTAGGATGGGAATATCACATACTGACATGCTGCGTCTTTGTGTCTTTTTTTTTTTTTTTCCCCCTCCATACCGTTATGTAAAATTCAAACAAGCCTGGAGACTTTGGTGTTCCATAAATCAGGATCATTAAGTTAGCCAGTGAACTTTGATAAAAGAATAAAAAAAGTTTTACTGCTTAAAAATAAACTTTAATGAGTTGTTAGATGTCAAGTCTATTATACCATGGTAATTTCAAATATTTTTTACTTATCAGTTTGAGGCAGCAGTACGATTGCTAGCGAAGAGCGGTGCAGTTGTTGGCTTACTAAAAGGAAGTGTGAGCCGGTTGTGAGTTGCTTCTGCATGTTGGGATCCTAGAAATCCCTGTCTTCCTGACAATTTCTGACTTCCTCCCACTCCCATCGCTCTGCTGTCTGACCATGCACTGGCTTCCCTGGGACCATTGCATGCTGTGCTATGAGTTCAGTGAACATATGGTTGTATTTCGACTCTCCTGAATGTGCAGTTTTTTTCATAGTTCCTAGTTTGGGCGAGGTGTAGAATTGCCCATCTCAATCACATAATGGGTTGTTAGTCATTTGGGATGCGAGGTGAATTGTAGATCAGCAGTTCTGTGCAGACCCGACTGCAATGTAGTCAATCTCAAACGTGCTTGGTGATCTGACTGGATTGATTGACAGCTCGCCTCTGTTGGCAGACGTCCCGGGAACTCGTACGGAACCTCATCTGAAAACACGGAGACCCCCTCGGAGTGTGATGTCCGCATTCCCTCCATGGCCCTCCATGTATTTGCAAATATCTTCGTTTCATTCACCTACACAGAGATCAGGCCGACTCACTAATTTTCACGAATGGCGGGAGGCTTTTTTTTTAGGTCAGCAGCCCCTCTGTTCTACTCCAGCATGCTCTAATTATGCATCATTGGCCACAGGGTCTGCTGACAGAGGATGACCTCCCATCTTGTCTCTAAAAGACCAAGGCATCACTGATGACTGACATCCAACAATGACCAATCACCAAGGAGTATCGGGGTGTGGGATTGGTAGATTAAGTGGCGACTTAACTTCTGAAAACGATGCAAGAGACAAAGAAAAATACTTAAATTTGCATTCAAAGGAGCTGTGCACCTAATTGGAGAAAGTGTTTGTGGTTTAAAGACCACCTTTATCTTCAGTCACCACCTGTATTTACTGTATTAACCCTATTTGTTAGGCACCAAATGGAAGAAATCGTCAAATAAGATGTGCTCTTGTTTTCTGTCGCAAACCCCTTTGAGACGTTTTCAGTTGCTTGTGTGCCCATATCGACACAGGGACGCTGACCTCTTTGGTCACCCACTGTCATTTATTTGTCTGGTCAGGAAGCCAATGACTGGGAGGTGAATGCGATGCGGTTTAGCCCAGGCTCCCGACTCCTGGCCACCGGCGGGATGGACCGCACGGTCAAACTGAGGTGGTCTCAGGTATGTGATGTCAGTCTGTCTGGCCCTGCTCGAAAACCTTAAATGCTTTCCTTGAGGTAATCAATGATTTGGATTGGTAAGAACATGGCGCCCAAGGTTATTCGCCAATTATACTGTCAGATTTGCAATTTCTTTAAGGAGAGGAAGGAAGGTGCATTTATTGTGTATTCAAACAGGGCTAGGGTCTTTGTATGAGGAAAGTGTGACTGTTGTAGATCTGGAGGTCAATGATGAGACGTAAAAGGTCTGATTGCCCAAGTCCCTTCACATTTGTCCCCTTCGGCTCCCAGCAGCCCCTGCGCTACTCCCAGCATGCACTAGTTGTGCATTGTTGGCCACAGGGGCTGCTGACAGAGAGGATGACCTCACATCCTGTGTCTGTAAGAGATCAATGCGTCACAGTGATGGACATCCAACATGACCAATCACTAAGGAGTATTGGGGTGTGGGATTGGGATTGGTAGATGATCTCAAGTTTTCAAGCTGAGACCTTCATGAAAGGAGCATGATTTGAGCGCACCAAATGGGAGTATGTCGATTATGGATGTGACAAATGGACAATATTGCTTAACGTTTAAACTGCAATTATTTTTTTTTCACGTTATATGCCTTTCAGCCTATAATTACCCGCTAGAGAACGTTGAGTCATCTGTAGCATACACATCAGATGCATATCAACCCGTGAGGTGTGCAAACATAAGCACCAATGCTTGACAATTAGTGCATAAACAATTGTAAAGGATGAATTGCATTAAGAAATATTAATGGTAATATATCCATGTGAAAATATAATAGTTATTTGTTTAGATAGTCAAGGATGTGTTTTGTATAATTCTACAAAATCCTAGTGAAAAACGTAGGCCTATAGCCTATTTTTGACACTTTCCAGCCAATGACTCAAGTCTAATAAATATATTTCATATGCTATCAGAATTTGGTTTTGTTTGTAGGTCTTACGTAACATTAGAATACAAAAAAAGCAATTTAAGAACAAAATAGAATTTTTGTTTGTTACTCTAGGCCCCTCAAACTCAACTCTGGAACTCGAAGCCAGTTCCGCTGCAATTTAATTGTTCCCCTCTAATCAGGGACTGATTTAGACATGGGACACCAGGTGTGTGCGCAGTTGCTTATGTAGAACAAAGAACCAGCAGGCTCCGGACCTCGTAGGGTAAGAATTGAATACCCCTGCTCTAGGCTGGTAGTAAAAAAAAAAAAACCACTAGTTCAAGAGTAAAATAGCATATTTTGTTTGTTACTAGCCGTTGCTTAGTAGCCAGAGCAATGCTTCTGCGCAAGTGGTCATGTGCTGAACGCATGGTCAGTTGCGCCTCTTGAATTTATTTGACCAAGGTTAGTATAATACTGTTACATATAGAAATCAAAATGTTTTACCTGCGTGTGACTCTGAAGGAGGATTTGATAGTGATGCTCCTTTCCCTGAATTTGTCAATTCCAAGCTGCGCCCATCTCCTAGTACAATTTGACAACTGATAATATTGTCACTCATCAAACTATTGTCAATTTTGTCTTTAGGCTAGCTCTTATGTATGAAATTACTTTCGATGGGTCGGCTGCGCATGCTGATTGGCATAGTTTGCTTCTGCTCACTCATCAACCCGGATAGTCAAGGATCTGTTTAGCAACTTCTAAAGGCCTGCTGCAATACGTAGCATGTTTTTGTTTCCCTTACAATACATATGATTAGTTATAGTAAATAAAAGTCCCTTGACTGCTTCTTTTTAAACGTGACAGAATATCAACCCACAAGGCGTGCGGTCAAATAATTTTCTATAAACATGAGTGCCAATGCTGATAAATAGGCATTCCTTATCATTCAGTTAGGCCTAATTAAAATGTAAATTCAATTGTGGAATAACGTGCACGATTTTTGCCCCTTTTCCATTCGTCATTCAGTTAGGTGAGAGACTCATTAGTGCCTGGGTGGGTACTAACATCCTACAGCACATTGTCTTGGAGGGTTAAGTTGTGAAGAGGTAAGGCTCAATACCTTTTTGTTTTAGAATTCAACATTTTGACATGAGAAATGTAAGTCAGGGAATGACAGACTCAGTATTTTTGGCACTGAGGAGACTGATTAGGTACCGTACTTCTGAGAACACAAACACGCATCTTTCATAGGGGGGGTGCACAGTAGTCAGAACCGTGCACTAGGCCTATCTATCGGCAATCAAAAGCTAGATCTCGCAATGGAATGCTCTTTCTCTATTTCTTGGCTTGCAACTTCAGTAAAACAGTGTTTATCAATGAATAGGCTAGGATATTCTACACGAAACAGACTGAACACGCTCACATCATTAGCAACGACAAAGAGCAGGTGAGCCATCTGCACTGATTTTAAATTTTGTGGGGGACTAAAAAACATTTAGTTAAGCATCCCAATTTAGTTTAAATGTTCACACCCTCAATGTCAATGCAGATTTACCACAGCTGCATAGAACTGCTCTAGAGCTTTGAACTGGTGGTCTGTTTTATTTTAATGTGTACCCTTGTTCTGTATTGTAGCAGTCTATCCTGGGTCTTGTTCATTAGCTGCCAAAAGAAAACTAACTGAAGCGGGTAGGGACTACCTGAACTTGTCCAATAAGAAACGCAAATGTTAGTTTTCTGTTGCGTGCTACAATAAACATGGCCTAGGGTCACTCCCTTTCAAATTGACTGCGTCTCTAAGATTCGAGTAGAACTTCCTTAGGCACTGGGTATGGTTCTGTAGTGTATTCGCTAGGAACCCAACTGAAGCCACTGTGTGGAAACGGGAAGGACTAACCTGAATTTATCCAATAAGAAAGGCTTGTTTTCCTTTGCAAACCTTTTTGCTACGGTGTGCACTAATGAATCCCCCTGTTTTCTTCCTGTGTGCAGGTCACTGTGAGCCGAAGGGTGCTCTGACTGGCAGCAACGCCGGGATCACCAGTATAGTTTGACAGTGCTGTGAGTGTCATCCTGCTTAATATCCTACCCTGTCTAAAATGGGGGAGTGGAGACTATGATTCAGTCTCCGTTCGTATGTACGTTAGTCACATGCAAAATCTGACACCACTAGCCCAATTTTGACCAAACTTAGATGAATGATGTGTCTCATTTTCAAAATTCCAAACTTTGAACAAGCTTATCTCCTGTCCCGTTTGAGCTTGAATTGTTGTCACTAATTGGCTCAAGGACTGCATCGTTCATGGAGGACGACATGTTAACTTTTGCCTCATTTGTTTTTTGCTTGTGGATGCTTGCACAGCAAGTGAAGCTGGAGTCACAACTGTAGCTCTTTGGTATTTTGTGAACTGTTAGAACCTGAATTGTATTGTTAAAAACATTTAAAAAATACTTTTGAATTTGTTTCATTTTCAGTGGGCCTCAGGTCATTCAATTAAAAAGAACTCAACTCTATCTGACTGCAATGATGCTTTTCCACTGCACTGTTTAACTGGGTGATGTTGTCTCAGGGCTCCTACTTGCTGGCTGCGTCCAATGACTTTGCCAGTAGGCTCTGGATGACTACAGACTGAGGGTAAGTATGCCTCAGAAGGGCCCTTCTATACATCCAGAACAAAACAAACCTTATTCGCTTGTACTTATTGCTGTAGCATGTAAGTGAAGGTTGTAGGGCTGACCCCATTTAGTCAAATGTTCGGTCGATAGGCTGTTGGTCAACCACAATTTTTGTTTTAGTTGAGTAGTTTCAAATATATGAAAAATGTTCATGGAACATGAGACATGTCTGATTTTGCGCCTGTCGCAGTGGACTAATCCATTGACTAGGCTGCGAGAATGCTATAGTCCAAGAAGGGGAGTGTGGCTAGGATGTATGTTTATTATTAGATGTTTTACTGTTCCTATTGTCTGTGGACACTATTGCAGAGCTCACAACCTATGCTACACTTGTGAGAAACAAGTTTTGGTTTATTTCATACCATTGAATTTTGTAAATTGTCTTGTTTGAGGTCCTGTCAATGTTGAGTAAGGATATGCACCTGATTACGCATAGAAAAGTAGGCCAAGGCTACCTGGCCTGCGCGCAAATGTAGGCTTATAAATGTACCCAATTCGGACATGCCTGACAGTATTTGATTGTCTTAACTCGACACCACTAATGAGCTGCAGACTTTCTCAAAGTACACTTTTCTTCACTTCAAACTGCAAGTAAGCAGTCTGTTTTTAGAATCCCTTGATAATGACAATAGTTCCTCATTGTATTTCAAGCTCTCTCCTCTTCAATAACCATTTGGCATAAAAGGGAAAAATGTACTGTTCTGATCCAATGGAAATGCCCAATTACTTGATTTACTTCATATCACTTGCACAAATAGCCTGTTCTGACTTCACTGGTGCAGGAAACTGAGGGCCCAGAATATTTAAACATTTTGAGCCTAAAATGTTCTAGGCTGTTTGTCAGAAACTGCAAAAGTCATGTTGGTCAATGATGTTATGTAAAAGGTCTGATGCCCAGTTCCACTCCCTGCTATCAATTGGCTCCCAACAGCCCCTGCTCTACCCCCAGCATGCTCTAGTTGTGCATCGTTGGACACAGGGGCTGCTGACATAGAGGATAACCTCACATCCTGTGTCTCTAAGAGACCATGGCGTCACTGTGTTGATGGACATCCAACAGAACCAATCACTAAGGGGTATCAAGCTGTGGTACGGGGCTGGGCCGCTGATCTCAACTTTCAAACTGAGACCATACTTGTTTTCACAAACACAAAGGACAATGCACTTTCCATTCATGTGGCTGGGCCAATAAGATGCTGGTTTTCGTTTTCTGTCGCACAACCCCCCCCCCCCCTCCACAGCACACACTGACAGGCCACAGCGGGAAGGTGCTGGCAGCTCGCTTTCTCCTGGACAATGCTCGCATCGTCTCTGGGAGCTACGACAGGACTCTGAAACTGTGGGACCTGCGCAGCAAAGTCTGTACGTTTAATTTTCCCCATTGGTGTTAGCATTTCGTTGACATTCCTCCTGTTTTCCTCTTTTAAAGGAATTTTTTTTTTAAGCCACACAATGGCTTTTAAGAGTTTTAATGCAGATTCAGTATATGTTCTACTCGTTGGCTTCGTTTTTCTTGTGGATGGAGCCTTTGGTCAGTTCTGAACGCCCACTCTGTTTCTTCCGCTCAGGCATGAAGACTGGATCCAGCTGTAATGTCTGCACAGAGCAGTGTGTCATGAGCAGCCATTTCGATAAAGTGTGGTTCTGGGATATCAGGTGAGTGTAGTCCCCAATAGATGGTTTATAGACATCCACCTAACTATCCACTAACCTTAAAGGGGCAATCTACAGTTAAAACAAAGTGTTTTCCCTGCGGGATAGGGCTGGAGAAATATAACCACTCTCAAAATATATAACCCAGAGCTATGGATACAAGGACTGACCATCCATGATATCAACATTAGTTTTAACCATGTTTTGTGGCTATATACTGTTTTACAGTTACTTTGTAAGAAACATGCTTGTATTTTGTGTTCTGATGGGGTACGACAGTTGAACTAATCTCATGAGGCATTTATAAGTTAAATTCTTCAAGAGTCAATGGGTACAATTACAATCAATCTAAATGTGTTAGTATTTTCCCCAGACTTAAATGGTCTTCTGATGTGATTTAGACTTGGAACATCCCATTTCGTTGTTTCTCTAAAAAATTATTGCAATTCAAAGTGAATAACACAATTATCCAAAACTAGTAAAAAAATAAAACCGAGAACAGAATTTGGGAAAATGAACTGAATTTTTTTGATTTATTTTATTGCCCCCCCTAAAATATTGCTAGTGTGTCATAGCCTTTTTAGGCAATGTTCCCGGAAACAGAGGGATATGAGCAACATGAAAATACATTAAATTGTGCTTCACATGAAATCTAACTTAATTTCCCCATTTATTTACTCACTCATCTCCTATAGCTTATTGCGAGTTGACTGCCACAGCTGTAGTTACATTCATCAGCAAACAAGCAATAGAGGTGTTGCCGCTGCTTTGTCCACTCAACCTGCTTCTAGTCAGGTCAATGGAAATGCAGAAAAAGATAACTGAACAAAAATATTAATGCAACAGCTTCAAGGATTTGACTGAGTTTACAGTTCATATAAGGAAATCAGTGAATTTAAATAAATTCATTAGGCCTTAATCTATAGATTTCACATGACTTGGAATACATATATGCATCTGTTCACCGATACCTTAAAGGTAGTATCTGGTGTGACCATTTGCCTCATGCAAGCGCGACAACTCCTTCGCATAGAGTTGATCAGGTTGTTGATTGTGGCCTGTGGAATATTGTCCCACGTTGGTGGGAACTGGAACACACTCATACACGTCGATCCAGAGCATAGGAGCGGAAATATCGACCGCTATTATATCAGTAATTTTCCATCCAAGTTGTCAGACCCCGGTGACTTGTCATTGTTGATAGACAATACTTTTTTCACCTCTTCCACGCTCACTTTACAGAATTCTAAATTATAATGCTTGTCTTTTCATAGTTTGGTCAGATAATCAGTGGCAGGGAAAAGTATGTGAACCCTTTGGAATTACCTGGATAAATTTGACAAATTTTCATCTGATCATCGAAGTCACAACAATAGACAGTGTGCTTAAACTAATAACATACAAATTGTGTTTTTGTATATTTAAACATTCACTGTAGGTTGGAAAAAGTATTAACCCCTAGTCTAATGACTTCTCCAAAAGCTAATTGGAGTCAGGAGTCAGCTAACCTGGAGTCCAATCAATGAGACGAGATTGGACATTTTGGTTAGAACTGCCCTGCCCCATAAACACTCACAAAATTTGAGTTTGCTATTCACAAGAAGCATTGCCTGATGTGAACCATGCCTCAAACAAAAGATCTTAGAAGACCTAAGATTAAGAATTGTTGCCTTGCTTAAAGCTAGAAAGGGTTACAAAAGTATCTCAAAGTCAGTCCATGGTAAATCAAATGTCTATAAATGGAGAAATTTCAGCATTGTTGCTTCTCTCCCTAGGAGTGGCCATCCTGCAAAGATGACTGCAAGAGCGCAGCACAGAATGCTCAGTGAGGTTAAGAGTCCTAGAGTGGCAGCTAAAGACTTACAGAAATCTCTGGAAGATGCTAACATCTGAGTTTACGATACGTAAAACACTAAACAAGAATGGTGTTCATGGGAGGACTCCATGGAAGAAGCCACTGCTGTCCAAAAACATTGCTGCACGTCTGAAGTTCACAAAAGAGCACCTGGATGTTCCAGCGCTACTGGCAAAATATTCTGTGGACAGATGAAACTACAGTGGAGTTGTTTGGAAGGAACACAACACTATGTGTGGAGACAACGCGCGCAGCCGTTTTGGGCTCCATGTTAGGATCACCACTTTATTTTAAGAATGAAATGTCAGAATAATAGTAGAGAATGATTTTATTTCAGCTTGTATTTCTTTTATCACATTCCCAGTGGGTCAGAAGTTTACATACACTCAATTTGTATTTGGTAGCATTGCCTTTTAAATTGTTTAACTTGGGTCAAACATTTCGGGTAGCCTTCCACAAGCTTCCCACAATAAGTTGGGTGAATTTTGGCCTGTTCCTCCTGACAGAGCTGGTGTAACGGAGTCAGGTTTGTAGGCCTCCTTGCTCGCACACGCTTTCTCAGTTCTGCCAACAAATCTTCTATGGGATTGAGGTCAGGGCTTTGTGATGGCCACTCCAATACCTTGACTTTGTTGTCCTTAAGCCATTTTGCCACAGCTTTGGAAGTATGCTTGGGGTCACTGTCCACTTGGAAGACCCATTTGCGACCAAGCTTTAACTTCCTGACTGACGTCTTGATGTTGCTTCAATAAATCCAAAATTTTCCTACCTCCTGATGCTATATGTTTGAAGTGCACCATCCCCTCCTGCAAACAAAGCACCCCCACAACATGATGCTGCCACCCTGTGCTTCAGTTTTTCTGTTTCCTCCCAACATAACAATGGTCATTATGGCCAAACAGTTCTATTTTTGTTTCATCAGACCAGAGGACATTTCTCCAAAAAGTACAATCTTTGTCCCCATGTGCAGTTGCAAACCGTAGACTGGCTTTTTTTATGGTGGTTTTGGAGCAGTGGCTTCTTCCTTGCTGACCGGCCTTTCAAGTTATGTCGATATAGGACTCGTTTTACTGTGGATATAGATATTCTGTACCTGTTTCCTCCAGCATCTTCAAGATCCTTTTCTGTTGATCTGGGATTGATTTGCTCTTTTTGCACCAAAGTACGTTCATCTCTAGGAGACAGAACGTGTCTCCTTCCTGAGCGGTATGACGGCTGCGTGGTCCCATGGTGTTTATACTGGCGTACTATTGTTTGTACAGATGAACGCGTTACCTTCAGGCGTTTGGAAATTGCTCCCAAGGATGAACCAGACTTGTGGAGGTCTACAGTTGTTTGTCTGAGGTCTTGGCTGATTTCTTTTGATTTTCCCATGTTGTCAAGCAAAGAGGCACTGAGTTTGAAGGTAGGCCTTGAAATACATCCACAGGTACGCCGCCAATTGACTCAAATTATGTCAATTAGCATATCAGAAGCTTCTAAATCCATGACATCATTTTCTGAAATTTTCCAAGCTGTTTAAAGGCAGTCAACTTAGTGTATATAAACTTCTGACCCACTGGAATTGTGATACAGTGAATTGTCTGTAAACAATTGTTGGAAAAATTACTTGTCATGGACAAAGTAAATGTCCTGACTTGCCAAAACTATAGGTAACAAGAAATTTGTTGAAAAACGGGTTTTAATGACTCCAACCTAAGTGTATGTGAACTTCCGACTTCAACCGTATATAGGTTTTTAAACTTCTTATATTAATGGTTTGGATTTTTTGGGGATATGGTTAGGATAATAGAACCTTGGGTATCATTATGGTTAGTGGGGAAATAAGTATAGCCAGTTATAATTGTAATGGCTCAGCAGATCATAATAAGATACATTTTTACCTGGATAAAAGAGAATAATATATATTGTTTACAGGGAACTCATTCTACTAATTTAGATGAGGTTGGGTGGAAAAGGGACCGGAAGGGAGAAAATACTTTTATCATGGGCAAAAAAACTTCAAAGGGGGTGATTGTACTAATGAATACACATTTTTATCTGATTTGATCAAACAGCTCTGCAAGGAAGATGGATTATTTTTAAATATCCTATTGGACCAAAAACAGATCTGGCTAAATAATCTATATGGGCCAAATAATGATCCCCACTTCTTTGAATAGATATTTCGATAGATATTGCGCTCTCAAGCAAAGAATGAATCTATTATTATGGTGGGAGATTAAACTGTTTTAAGTACCTCAATGGATCGTAAAGGAAATCACGTTACAAACTATCACCCTCAAGCACTTAAGGAGATCATGGATACATTAGAACTAGTGGATATATGGAGTCACACGTCTGACCTTGTGAGATTTACACTACCGTTCAAAAGTTTGGGGTAACTGAGAAATGTCCTTGTTTTTTTAAAGACAATCACTTTTTTTTTTGGTCCATTAAAGTAACATCAAATTGATCAGAAATACATTGTTAATGTTGTAAATTACGATTGTAGTTGGAAACGGCTTTTTTTTGTTGTACGCCTATGTAGATATTCCAACAGAGGCCCATTATCAGCAACCATCACTCCTGTGTTCCAATGGCACGTTGTGTTAAACTTGGATTGGCTGTCATTTTAAAAGGTTGATAATAAAAAAAACTTTTGCAATTGTTAGCACAGCTGAAAACTTGTGCTAATTAAAGAAGCGATAAAACTGCCTCCCTTTAGACTAGTTGAGTTTCTGGAGCATCAGCATTTGTGGGTTCATTTACAGGCTAAAAATGGCCAGAAACAAATAACTAACTCCTGAAACTCATCAGTCTATTCCTTTTCTGAGAAATGAAGGCTATTCCATGTGAGAAATTGCCCAAAAACTGAAGATCTTGTACAATGCTGTGTACTACTCCCTTCACAGAACAAACTTGCTCTAACCAGAATAGAAAGTGGAGTGGGAGGCCCCGGTGCACAACTGAGGAAGAGGACAAGTACATTAGTGTCTAGTTTGAGAAACAGACATTTCACAAGTCCTCAACTGGCAGCTTCATTAAATCGTACCCACAAAACACCAGTCTCAACAGTGAAGAGGTGACTCCGGGATGCTGGCCTTTTACTCCCCATCTGTACCCGGCAGTATCTGTCCAGGCAAAACATACCAATACTTGAATTACAATCAGAAACCCATATTTTAGTCAATATCATAGACCCAGTGCTATTGAAATTATGAAGAAATACTGCAAATAACCCAATTACGATGGTTTGTAGTCTTAACATCTGGCACATAATAATGACGCAATTCCCAGAAAATAGCCCTACAGGTTTCTCTGCAGAGATTCTCACATGCGCCAATGGAATAGATTAGCAGTCAACGAGTTAAATCAACATTCATTGACTAGTAAACAGATCTTGCGCTTTTTAATAAAAGCAGATTTTCTCATGCAACATATTTAAATTACTTTACTACATCACATTAATCCCGCAATTATAATTTCTTTGATGGAAAACCTAGGCTTTGTACGAAGTTCTAAGTTACGTCGAGATTCCATCTTAATATGCTTTAATTTTGCTCTAAGGTTTATTCAATAAATATAGCAACTGCCCTTAAGTTCAGGCCTTAAGGGCAGCTTTATTTCAAATGTAGTACCCGGATGGAGAAAATCCAACAATCGTTTTATAGATACATCGTTAGGGTAAGTTAACAAAAAGTGTCCACTTTTTGAGACAATTGTCCAGACTTTGTAGACAGTTTAGTGCTTAGACCTCATCTTAATCAAATGATCCATTTAAAGGGACCAACTCAAACCTATGTATGTAAGTCTAATCGATTACACACAATTCATAATTTTCATTTCTTCACAGAATCCATATAGAACGTTAGAAATTCCTAGGTACTCCCATCAACCAATTCATTGACTCGGCAATCTCCCAGTGGGAAAAAAACAGGTTTTCTGGACACTGCCTCGGTCATGGCATCCTATGGTTCTCTTTCCTCCCAGAAACCACGCCAAAGTCTAGCCTCCCAGAAACTATAGACTTGCTGCTAACAAATAACATAACACCTTTTAACCAACTGGTTTGAATCATCTTATTATGCAAAAAAATCGCACATTCACACAGTACTGTTCCAGAACACACTTAATCAACATTTTTATAACCTGCAGGAATATTTTCTTACTTCTATAGGTGTATTTGGTTCATAGCTTTCACATACATACCTAACTATTTTAAACCATTTCATATCAACTTATCTACTAATTATTATTTATCTCAGACAGAGCCTTCATGATCACCCACACAGGATTGATCAAATGCTCACACAGAACATTACTAAATATCCATCCACACAGGATTGGTCAGACCACTCACACAGAATTGGTCAGATGTCCACACAGAACATAATTTGAAAGGTTACCCACAGTCAATCTACCGCGACCACACAGAAAGCTTCTATAAAACACTCACACAGAGTAACCCAGGGCATACCTGGCAAACACATTTAAAATAATTGGATTTCACCACTTCTGAGGGTCATTTAGACACCTTTCAGAACAAGTGTTTTTTTTCTCCAATAGGGCTTCACCAAGTACTGTGTTTCACACAGAACCCACAGTCACCCTGGCCCCTCGCCCCGACAGACCGCACCAATCCCCACTGTGATCAATTCCGTATCAGGACGGCTCAAAGCCGCCCGCAACCGACCAATGATAGGTGTCAACCGACCAATGATAGGTGACCAATGATAGGTGACTAACTCTTAGATCATCCTCCACTGACTCTGACCTGTTTACGCCTCCAAGGTGCCCCCCTCACACAGGAATACACACTCAAGGCCTACGTAAGAGGCTTTTCTGAACTCGACTTTGCGTGTTTCGCTCACCTCTCTTTTTTTTTAAACTAAGTTCTGGATGTGGTATCCACTCGTCTCAAGGTAGGTCCAACTGCTCCGTTCCCGAAGTGTGGTCTCCCTGAGATCCCAAATTTGCGGGATCCCTTGTGCACGATTTACCCTGGTCGTCAGGAGTGGTCACCAAGTGAAGATTCACATCCCATCCTCAAATGTGGTGGTTAATTTCTTTACTATCAAATGAGGAGAGACCAACTTAATACACAAGTCAGTTATACTTAAACTAAATCTTTATTCACTGATTAATAAGGGAGCAGGTCAGTACAACACACACACATATAAAGTGAATCTATTGAGTGCTCTACGATAATGATGGCTGGTTGACGAATCACACTCCGATGATTCGTTGTACTTTAGTCTCAGGCTCTCAAAGGTCTTTTATAGCCAAAATACACCCCCTTCAGTCTACATTACAAACAACCGATGTATGGAATGGGTCACATGGTTAAGATTTGCATGAAAGAGACGTATAATTCACAGCAGACCGTGTCTGGTGTAGAAACCAAGGTCTGGCCCCGAGCCATTTCTCCCTGGTACCTTCCAGTCAGACACAGACACGAATCATCCTATGGAATGTGGTCTTGTTAGGTTTATCACCCACAAGACATCGTAAATCTTCTGTCAGTGTTACATCTCACAGAGGCCCCTCAGCAGAACACACACAGATGAGTGTTCTAACAACCATTTGATGCAATAACAATCTTGTAATTTCTCAACTTGTAGAGGCCATTCAATACAATATTCATAATTAAAACAAAAGCAGTTTAGGTCAAAATAGATTATTAGAGTAATAAAGGAAGTAACAGTTTTTTTATTTTTATTTAACCAGGTAGGCAAGTTGAGAACAAGTTCTCATTTACAACTGCGACCTGGCCAAGATAAAGCAAAGCAGTTCAACACATACAACAACACAGAGTTACACATGGAGTAAAACAAACACTCAGTCAATAATACAGTAGGGAAAAAAACTAATCTATATACAATGTGTGCAAATGAGGTAGGATAAGGAATATAAGGCAATAAATAGGCCATTGTGGCAAAGTAACTACAGTATAGCAATTTAACACTGGAATGGTATGTGCAGTAGATGAATGTGCAAAGTAAAAATACTGGGGTGCAAAGGAGCAAGATAAATAAATGACTACGGTAAGGGATGAGGTAGTTGGTTGGGCTATTAACAGATGGGCTATGTACAGGTGCAGTGATCTGTGAGCTGCTCTGACAGCTGGTGCTTAAAACTAGTGAGGGAGATAAGTGTCTCCAGTTTCAATGATTTTTGTAGTTCGTTCCAGTCATTGGCAGCAGAGAACTGGAAGGAAAGGCGGCCAAAAGAGGAATTGGCTTTGGGGGTGACCAGTGAGATATACCTGCTGGAGCGAGTGCTACGGGTGGGTGCTGCTATGGTTACCAGCGAGCTGAGATAAGGCGGGGCTTTACCTAGCAGGGACTTGTAGATGACCTGGAGCCAGTGGGTCTGGCGACGAGTATGTAGTGAGGGCCAGTCGACTAGAGCATACAGGTCGCAGTGGTGGGTAGTATATGGGGCTTTGGTGACAAAGCGGATGGCACTGTGATAGACTGCATCCAGTTTGCTGAGTAGAGTGTAATGTATTACAAAAATAAAGCGAATTGGATGGAAAATTGTAAATTGACAATTGTTCTTGAATCTTCAACATAGAAATGCTACCAAAAATAATTTACAGAAACTCGTTACAAATGGAGTCATCCATGATTCACCAATATTTTGAAACGGGAAGCAAAACATTTTAAGCATGTTTTCTTTTGTCTCCTCCATTTCCACTGAATGATGTTAAGGATTTCTTTCATAACAATAATTTTACATTATTATTAACAATTTTCCAGAAAGACCTGTTTTGAAGGTCAACTCACAGAAGAGGAACTTTGAGGCAAAATCTTTTCAGTCTGGAAAAACACCAGGGCTTGATGGTATACCAGTAAAGGTATATCAGACCTTTTTATGTACTCAAAGATCCATTATTCGTTTTAATTACTCAAAAAGGTCTGATTTTCATTACTACTAAAACAGGACCCAGGTGGTAAGTGTATATAAAGATCCATTCCATTTAAAAACTGGAGGTCTCTTACACTTCAATGTTGTCATGTGAAAATCCTGGAGAAATGCATAGCACATAGAATAAAAGGATTTACCAGATATTGTTCATCCTGATCAGACAGGTTTTTTAACTTGGATGATATATTGGAGACAATTACTTGAAACAATTGAACATTATGAAACAAAGATACCAGGCTTGGTCTTCAGAGCAGATTTTCAAAGGGCATTTGATAAAGTACAACTAGAATTTATATAAATGCCTGGATTTCTTTAATTTCGATAACTCTTAAACAGTGGGTTAAAGTTATGTACAGCAGCCCCAGATGTAAAACATTAAATAATAGTTACTTCTCAAAGTATTGAGCTTTTAAGATGAGTAAAACAAGGCTGTCTGTTATCTATTTATTATGGCCATTGAAATGCTAGCTTTTAAAATTAGATCCAACAAGAACATCAAGGGGTTAGAAATCCATGGAATAAAAACAAGTGTCAATGTAATGCCGATGACTCCAGTTTTTTCTTAAGTCCGCAATATGGATCCCTGCACAGTTTCATGGAAGCTCTTGATCACTTTTCTAACGCCTCTGGACTAAAATGTAAATATGACAAATGTACCATATTACGCATTGGATCGTTAAACAGTGTTTACACTACCTTGTTTACCACTAAAATGGGTGGATGGTGAAGTAGAGGTACTTGGTATTCACATCTCAAAAAATATAAATTAACTTACCACAATCATTTTCAATATAAAGTTAGCAAAAAATAGACAATATTCTGCAGCCATGGAGAAGACTTGTCTATTTATGGAAAAATTACATCAATTAACTCTTTGGTCCTATCACAGTTTACTTACTAATGGTACTGCCTATCCAGACGACTTGTTTTTTAAAATCATGAGCAAAAAAATATTTCATTTCGAATGCAAAGCCAGACAAAATTAAATGTGCCTATTTATATAATGGGCTAAAATTATCAAAGCTTTAAACCTCTCACTAAAATCTTCACTCATACATAAATTATTCTTAAACCCAAAATGGTTCTCCAGTAGATTAAGGCTCATCCTTTGTTCAAAAATTGCCCTTTTGCCTTTACAGATTACAACTTCTAATTTCCGACTAATTGAAAAATACATTTTGTTTAAAGTATCGCCCTTTCTTAAACAAGACATACAAAGCTGGTTTCAGTTTTATCCTCCAGAAAAATAGAACAAATATTACATCAAATGTTATGGTTAAACTCAAATATACTGATAATAAAAAAAACATTTATTTATGGAAAAAAAAAA